>PVKA01003902.1:7084-42332 GCA_004027165.1 Ctenomys sociabilis
AAAAAAAAAAAAAAAAAAAAAAAAAAAAAAAAAAAAAAAAAAAAAAAAAAAAAAAAAAAAAAAAGTGATTCAGAAAAACAATTTCATCAATAAAATTACTAAGATTTTTTTTTTCTTCCTTAGTGTCCTGCGCTGGTTTTGTTTATATTTTAGGGAAGGGTGTACAGGATGTTCAGGGTCTCACTACCAGATCCGATTCGTGATCCACCTGTTTAGAGCCTCCCAAGAGCTGGGATTACAGGTGCGGGCCCCTGGGATCAAACTCCTGGTGCCTGCAGCACTTTAATCCGCTGAGCTATTTGGCCTGCCCTTTGTGAACTGTTTTTGGCCTGGATTTTTTTTTTTTCCAAGATAGTTCTGACATAATAAATAAATATCTTTGATTATATTTTTCTGCTGTCATGTTCTCTGAATATCTGTTCTTTATGGTGATAATACCACTGAGGAAAAGACAAATGACAAATGAATCAAGCTGTGTGGCATAGATTTAGGTTTAACCCTCTGGATGAAACGTGCTGGCTCTAGGAGTACTGGGATCATGCAGACAGACCTAATGATTCTCTCCCTCAGAACATTGGTTTGGGGCTGGGGAGATGGCTCATTAGAATTGCCTGGCAAGCGCAAGGGCCTGAGTTCAATCCCCTGTTCTGCCAAAAAAAAGAACATTGGTTTGACTTGACAGTAATGTGAACTAGATACAGATAATTACAGTTTTTATGGCATTGCAATAAGGAACCAGAAGAAGGTTCTTCTATTTTTCATTTTTCCCCCCAGTTTTTCCATAGGATAAATAGAACATTACCTAGTATGCTTTGTGACTATTAAGGTGTAAATTTATTTGCATTTGAATTTCTACTTCATGGAAATAGAATAACTTATGTGAAAGTGTGTGACCTACCTAGTGTGGTAGGTCAGAGATGCATATCATTAGCACTCAGACCCTGTTGAAACGTTAGGCCATAGTTTGTCTCAAAAACTAAATATTGGTTGACTTGTTTGACTGGGTGAGTATTTTAAAGTTGAGAGGCTACAGATAAAAAAAAAAGTCTAGGTTGATTTTTCTCACACAAATACCAGCATTCAGCATAGGGAAGTCAGCTATAGGTAGTGGCCATGTCCTAAGGGCAAGGTGTTCCCCCCAACTTAGCATACTTTGCAAATCCTAGCCCTGGCAAGGCATGGGACCCCTGGCGAGGGCGTGGAGTGTACTAGTTGAATCTGAATCTCAGCGTTTGTCAGGTAACCTTGGTAAGACCTTGAGAAGTAGGTTATAAGAATAAGTTATCTGTACAAACTTGAATAAATTATTCAGTTTCAAGAAGGTGTCTTGGGCTGAATTACTTGGCCACTTTTCCATATCTTTATATGCATGTGTTCTTAGTCAAATTATGTTGCCTTTGAAACTTACAAACATCACATTGTGTGTCTCTTCTACACCTTGAGCAATGCTCTCCAAGGTTAAGGTCCATTAGTCATTTTGCACTTGGTGCATAGTAGATCTCGTAAGTGTTTGTTAAATTCCTTTAACTCTAATGCAAGCATTTGAGTGCTGTGATTAGTTTTATTTGGTGTTAGCTACGGTGATACCCGGCTGTCCAGGTTCAGACTTTCCACTGCTTGAAACCCAAAGTTCAAAAAATATCTGCAAGGTATTTTAACTTTGCTTCTAGTCGACTCAAAATCTGAGTTGGAAAAACCTATAGTGGCTGAGAGTGAGTCGTGTGTCACATGTTGCTCGGACACAAAGGAGTGACCCTGCAGTCTGAAGTGCTGCTCCTCAGACAATACCCGGTGCTTGTGTAGTGAGCAGACCCCGTTTGGTTCCCATTATTTCTTACAGGGAAGCTATGTTTGATTCTCACACTTCTTGGTGTTTGAGCGTGAATTTGGAACAAATTGAGCTGAACAAACAAAAATATCACTATATTTCTATTCTTTATCACAAGCAATCCTTTAAATAGGATTTCTTGGCTGAATTGGTTTTTAGGGGAGGCTTTTTGAATTTTTACTTTTTTGTTTTTGGTGCTGAGGACTGAACCTAGGGCTTCCGGCTTGCTAGGCAAGCATTTACTGCTGAGCCAAATCCCCAGCCCCAATTAAACAGGATTTCTAAAAGATACTATTGTGAAGTTCTCCAGATTTTTGGTCTTAAATTGAATACTACTGAAAACAAAGTATGTGATAGATTCTCAGAGGAAAAAATTGAGTTAGGTAATTTTTTCCTCTTATTTTAAAATTAACATTCTTATAATATTTTTAGGTAGTGGTGGTGGTTTTGTGGTACTTTGGGATTAAATGCATGGTCTTTGCACTGAGCTATAGCCTCTGCTGCCCTACCCCCATTTTTAAACTTTGAGGCAGGATCTTATAAGTTGTCCACATTATTCTCATAAGTTGGCTGGGCTGAAACTTTTTTGTTTGTTTGTTTGTTTCTCTGAGAAAGGGTCTCACTGTGTACTTCAGGCTGGTCTTGAACTTGCAGAGGTTCTGCCTCAGCTTCCTAGAGTGCTGGGATGTTAGGTACGCATCATCAGGCATGGCTATTCTTAGTTTTGTTTTGTTTTTTTATGTTTGGTACAGGGTCTCACTATGTAGCTCAGACTCGTAATAATCCCTCCCTCCTGTTTTTAGCCTCCCTAGCTCTGGGATTACGGGCATGTGCCACCATGCCAGGACTCAATCGCCAGCCCAGCACGCCCCAAGGCTGTGGCTGGCACTGCGTGCTAGACCAGGGTCCCTGAGCCTACCAAAGCAGGTGCTTAATCTGCTGAGCTATCTTGCCAACCCTTATTCTTAGTATTTTTAAAAACAAATCTTTCCTGTGTTTAGTTTTGCCTTTGCAAGAACTGAGACACTGGTAGTCTTTCAAATTCTACCTATTTATTTACATGTTAATCATTTTAGAGTTCATTTTATTTTATATGAAGTTATTTCAAAACTTTTTCATGGTATCAAGCTTTTGTTTTTTTCTGTGGGTGGTGTTGGTGGAGCACTGGAGGTGATTTCCTGTAGTTGTAAATGGTTTTTAGAAATTTTACACATTTTGTTTGATCATTTCTACTCTTCTGTTGAGTTCCATCTCTCTCTCACAGAAAGCCTAGGAACTGGAGGGTTCAACATATTTTCAGAAACTTAACTGTCGGCGGAAAATAATTCCATATGTAGTTAGACGTAGTCTCTTTCTTAAAATTGTCAATTTAAATATATAGTACGTATGTATCTTTGAATCAGTTATTTTACTAGGCCACATGTTTCTTTTAACTTTATCCAGTGGTAAAGTATTATAACTCTTCTTTATGGAGAACAAATCCTACAGGCACAATCAAAACAAAAAAATTTCCTTCCATTCCACCTTCATACATCTGGTTAGGTTTTCAGAAGTGTGCATTTGACTCTGGTCTGTACCAAAATTACAGATTTAGGTGTTAGAGGACAGAAAACTTGGTATAAGTGGACTCACTTGGGTTCTGGTATGTTTTTTTTTTTTTTTTTTTTTTTTTTTTTTTTTTTTTTTTTTTTTTTTTTTTTTTTTTTTTTTTTCTGGTATGTTTTTGTAATACTTATTTAATGTCTCACTAGCCATAGTTCAGTTAAACATGTTCAGCTGCATTGCTTCTATCCTACTAACCTGAAATGTGCTGGAGAAAGTAACCCAAGACAGGTGTCTTTTTGTCTGTCTTTTGTCTTAACTCTTTAGGATCACATTTGCTTTGTATTTCAGACTCAGGTTGCCAGAAAAATGAATAATACACAATACTTAGGCTTATTTTCAATATTCTTGTTACAACCAGTTAGGCTAATTTTAATAATGGTCAGTGGCTTCTTAATTGGAGGGCAGTGATAATTCCTATAAATACCGGGTTCCAAATGGTACCTCTTTCTTTCAGCCCATCACAACAATTTTAAAACCAGCTTTTGTTTTTCTTTTTTGTTTGTTTTCTTGCTTTGTTTTTTAACAGGAGAGCCAGTGTAACTCCCTCAAGACTGGAGTGATGCGCACTGCATCCGCATCTGCCTCGTGTGAGTTCTTACTTTGGCAGCAGCATTTGGCTAGGCTGGAACCTCTAGAGGTTTGCCCACTAGTTTTGCTAAAATCTATGAACTACTACACAGTGTGTCTTGGTGGCAGAGGTAAAAAGTGCATGAGAATTCCCAGGCTCCCTGCAGAAATTTCTGCTTGTTCTAAGGGAACTTTCTTTGGTAACATCTGTCTACACAAAACAAAACCCACACCTTTCATCCCCACTATTTTTGTGGAGCTATTCTTTCCCTTGCAGATTATGGAGTAAAGAATATCTTTAAATGCGTTCAGTAACTCCAACTTTCAAAGCTTTGGTTTTTCTAACTTCACAGTCTAGTTATGTAACCTGAGAACACTGTGTACTGTCTTAGTGGTAGAAGCAGTCCTCTTTTTTGGACTCTGATCCTTAAAACAGTTTCTTCCTTTGTCTTTGGATATTGGGTAAATTAGGGTAGGCCCAAAGCTCTTCCTGGAGAATAAGTAAGAAGTTAATGTGTAAAATTATACTTATGTGAAGCAATTGGCTAGATGTGGAAGCCCAGAATGTCAGCTAAGCATTAGCTAGAAGTATGTATCTTTGACTTGCTTCAGTTGTGACAGAAATTGAAATTAGAGCCTTTACTCAGACTTGGAGAGGTACAGTTTTACAGTCTCAGGTGATGTGCTTTCCTGCAGATGGCTGAGGTTAGTTTTCAAAGTCCTGGTTGATTAAAAAAAGGAACTTTGTGCCGGGCGTGGTGGCGCATGCCTGTAATCCCAGCACTAGGGAGGCTGAGGCAGGAGGATTGTTGTGAGTTCGAGACCAGCCTGAGCTACAAAGTGAGCTTAAGGCCAGCCTGAACTGCACAGTGAGACCCTGTCTCAAAAAAAAGACAAAAAAAAAAAAATAAAAAAAAAATAAAAAAATAAAAAAATAAAAAAAGGAACTTTACTTTTTAACTTTTATTTTTTAAGAAATTATACTTTGTAAACTTCCAAAGTTTTTGTCACCATGGGCACTTAGAACGAAACCTCTAAATTCAGGTTGTGTGCAGCTGTAGTTCTGCTTTTCAGAACTTGTGTTTTGTATGGCTCTATAGCAGATGACTTAAGGACAGGGACATTTGCATTGCTAAAATGACTATCCAGTAAGCACAGGAGAAAAACATCAGGGGGCTTACGGTTCTTACTAATCTAGAGCTTGATGAAGTGGTGTTGTTAAAGTAGAACTTGAACTTTCCTTGGTAAATCCATTCCTACTTGAGTCTAGGGCAGTTTATTTTGGACTAGTTGAAAGAAATTGGAGGGGGAAATAGCATGTTTCAATCAGTATTCAAGCTTCAGTTTTTATGGGCAGTGCAATCTAGAAATTCACAGCGGTGGTTGTGTACCCCACTATGTTGTGGACAGGACTCAAAAGGGACCTGCATTCTGCCTTCAGCTGACACACTTGCTGCATACCTTCAGGTCAGCAGGTGGGAAGGATCCATCAGAGTTCTGGGAAGTGTCCTCAGGTCCTGAAAGAAATGAACCTTAAAGTGCTTCTGTAGATGGAATTTTTTAAAAATTACCTTTTCACAAGATTAAACATTTGGGAAGTTTTGCCTTGAGAATAAGTGTATTAGCAAATGTAGTGTTTTATTTTTCTGCTATTCTGGGATTTGTGGTGGTAAAATGGGGGCTTGAGATTTTTTTCTCTGTATTTGAATTACTTTGAGCTTCAGCCCAGTGGTTGGTCTCATAGACATAGGTTTCAGTCACTGATTATTCTTTTACTCTGTAATTACTTCACTCGTGAACAGGGAAAATTGCTCATGTAGAGGTAAGTCTCATTGGGGTGCTTAAGGTTTTGTTTTGTCTTGTTCTTGTCCCTCTTAAGGGGTGTCCAGTAACTTACTCTTCAGAAAATTAATAATTGGAAGCATTTTGTATGAGCCAGATCTTACAAGAATGAGAATCAGTACGTTACCCAAATTATGTAGCTATATTGGAATTTTTATTTAGTGGTTGAAATATATGGGGCTTTGGTTAGGATTGAGAGAAGTAATTGTATTTATGGGAATTTTGTTCTAATGGCATTTACTTGGGATTGGGTTGGGAGCATGGAGAAAACGGAGAGAGACGGTAGCTTCTGTTTTCAGTTTAGCTCCTGTTTGCATCAGGCCTCACTGGTCACCATCTCTCACTGTTACTGTGCATGAGAGCCTGTAGCACTGCCTATACTACAGAGGACATCATAGAGACTAGGGGCTCCACACTTGAGATCTCTAGGGTTTGTGGTCTTTTCATTTGGTCTTGAAAGGGGGAAGTGGGATGGGGTGGGGTGGAGGGCAAAGAGGAAATTCAGCGCAGGAAAGAAATACGGCCAGCTATGAAATGTTAGCATTAGCATTAAATTATCATCGTTCCAGAGACAGCAAGAAAAACAAAGAGCTTTTTTTGTGAACATAGTACATGGGACAGTTTATACAGTTTACACATCATGCGATAGTTTTTTTTTTTTTTTTATTGTTCTGATAAGTAAAACTCAGATTATCTTATAAAGAACCTTCAAATTTTTTAGGCTTTTGTTTTTAAGATCTGAAAATATTTTTTTAATATTTTGAAAGCCAGTTTACTGCTTTAAAAAAAAATCTCAATTTCACTTTTATAAATACAAACAAACATATGTATGTACATCCATCCATATGTAGTAGGTTTTTGGAAGGAGACTTGGGCATTTTTTTTTTTTTTTTTTTTTTTGCGAAACCAGGGATTGAACTCAGGCCCTTGAGCTTGCCAGGTAAGAGCTTATTCTACTAAGCTATCTCCCTGGTCCCCGATATGTGGTAGGTTTTAAAGGCACAGAGATGCATGAAAGTCTCCTTGCTCTTATGTAGCTTCACTCAGTTTCTTCCTTGGAGGCAACCAGTTTTACTGGTTTCTTTTATATATCTCTGAAGGATTACCTCTAGAAAGGGAAAGTTAATTAAAGTATAGTATTAACTTGAAAAGGCAGACTTATTGAAAAAGATCAGTCTGAGCTGTAGGTAGAGATGTTAATAGAGCTGACATAATAATAATATAGTTGCTTTATTGTCAGACTACAAGAGTAGATGGATATATGTACAAACTATAGGCTATGTATGTATGCATATACTGCTAGGATTTTACGAAGATCCCAGGTTGCCCAAGCTCCTTGGGATGCCCTTGCCTTGGCCTCCCAGAGTGCTAGAACTACAGCTTGTGCCACTGTGCCTGGCTGTGTTATTTTTAAGATGGCTTATTTACACCCAGAGACTAATGGAAAGTTGTTAACCTAAATACTTCATTTGGAAGAAGCATATTTAAAGGAGCGGTATTTTCTTGATGATGAACTGCAGTGGTTACTAGAGTTTTTTAATTATGGAAAATTTCAGATACATGCAGCTTTCTCTAGTTGCCTCAGGTATACCTTTTTTTGGTTGGTTTGTAGTAGTACTTTGTCAAATCTGATTTTGAAGGCTGTAACATGGAACACTGTTAGTGCTGATTGGAATAAAAGCACCAAAAGCCAAATAGCAATTCCAAAACTAGACTTTCAGTTGTTCACATCATTGAGGACTTCAGCCAGGGGACTTCTTGCCCTTAGGTCTGTGTTGCCTTACATTCTCACAGTTGCGCCCACAACTGTGCATAGGATGAGGGTTTTCCCTGCCTTTAGATTGTGGAGAGGAAAGAATAAAGGAGAAAGAAACATTTTAAGTGCAGGTTTCCTTAGAATGAAGCAACTATTCTGAAATGTTTGATCATTCTTGTTTCTACTGCTCCTGACATAATATGACCTGTCTCTATAAACTTAATAGTTGAGTTCTTAAATTGTTGGGGGCAGTACAGAACATAGAGTTTAAGGGAAAAGAAGAAAAATAGCAGGTTGAGAAGGAAGGAGGAATTGGGAAAGAATTGAAACTCGTTCACTTGCCTATGGGCTGTTCTTTGTGGTGACTAATACGAGCCCCCTTTTGTGCAGTGTACAAGTCCCCAGAGTACGAGTCCCTTGGCTTCGAGCTGACTGTGGAGAGACTTGTTTCTATTGGGTATCCCCAGGAACTGCTCAACTTCGCTTATGATTCTACGTTCCCTACCAGGTAACTTTTTAAGATCTTATGGATTAAGACCACTTCTGTCTCCCAATTAGTAATTCTTAATTCGTTTCTGACCATAAAAATTAATTCTAATGTCATTTTATGGTTCATGTTGATTTTAAAATTTCCGTGAAATTTTCATAGACACCATATCTTTTGTGTTCCTAAATTGAACTCAGTAATAACATTTGAAGAAGACCATTTTATGGGTGAGGATGTTTATACTTGCTGGGTAGCACTCATGATGGTCAGATGCTCTGCCATTAACTCTGAGAGAAGAATTACATCTTGTGTGAATAAATTTTGCTTGAATCAGGGCCTTCGTGGCAGTGTGCATTTCTGGATTTGATAGGGCAGATTTAGAATGAAGAAAGAGGATCTTTATCTGAAGTAACTGTCCTGTGTCCTACAATACACAACATCTAATGAATGGAAACAAGCCAGCTCAATTGTCCATAGAAATTTAAAGATTCTGCTTTGGAATGATACCAGTTACCTTAAGAGGAATTACAGCTTATATCACTTTGATTAAGCAATTATCATTAGTGGAAGAAGGTGATTATTTAGCTGTGTGTAATACATTTTTAGTTTCTCTGGGATTAGTTTTGAAGGTTTTATTCCTCGTCATTCACCTCAGAGGTAACATTATTTTGGGATATTCCTCAGTTGCTACAAAGCTTGAATTAGATGAAGTTGTTCCATAGTGACTGGGTTGTACTACTTAAAATTACTGCTTGTGCTTGCATTGTCACTGGTACCTTTATTTTCACAGAGGACTTGTCTTTGACACGCTGTATGGAAATCTTTTGAAAGTTGATGCTTACGGCAACCTCTTGGTCTGTGCACATGGATTTAACTTCATAAGAGGGTAAGTGCAGAGAAGCTCTTCTAGTGTCAAACTATATGAAGATGACATTGTCCCCCAGATGTACTACACTTTCATATTCTTCTGTGATTCAAGAGATGTTCCTTGTTTGGGTTTTGGTTGGTTTGTTTGTGACAGGATCTCACTGTGTAGCTCAGGGTGGCTTTGAGCTCACTACATAGTCTAGGTTGGTCTCAAACTCATGATCCTCCTGCCTCAGCCTCTCAAGTACTGGGTTACAGGTGTGCACCACTACATCCAGCCTGAGAACTATTCCTTTGTGTAACAATAGTTGATATTTATTAGGTAGTTGGAACCCAAAGTTAACTTGCAGGTATAGATAGCAATTATGTTTGTTTAAATTAAGTGCCTTCCAATTGTAAATATCTAGTCAGGTTAATCATGAAACTTGCTCAAAAAGAAACAAAATAAAACTGCAATTGTTTATAGACTTTTTGAAATTCTAAGTTTTTTGTCTTTTCCTTTTTAATATATTTCCTAGTTTCTCAGAAGAGGTTTATACATAAAAGTACTGTATTTAAAAAAATTTTAAACTATGCCAATTAAAGAATTAGGCACCACAAGCTGTCCTGGTCCTGCCCCTTGGGCACCCTGAGATGTCATTGAGACTGAACATGGTGGCACATGCCTGTAATCACAGCATTTGGGTGTCTAAACACAGGAGGATCACTTCAAGTCCAACCTGTGTAGTGAACCCTGTAGACCCTGTACTAAATACATGAAAAAGAAAAAGAAAAAGATTTAAAAATAGCTAGTATTGGGGCTAGGGAGACAGCATGGCAGTCTAAGTGCCTGCCTGCCTGGCAAGCCCAGGGTCCTGTGTTCGATCCCTGGTACTGCACGCTGTGCCAGCGACTGAAACTGACTGTACCTGTAATCCCAGGGTGGGCAGACTGACACAGGAGGGTCACTACGAGTCTGAGCTGTGTAGTAAAGCATGTACCAAGTAATGATTAAAAAATAAAAATAGCTTATACGTTGTTTATGCCATGATGAATGGTACCAGATATTTTTATGAATAAAAAAATTTTTAATGTAGAATTAAAGCTGATCAAGGTGTGTGCCTACAGTCCCAACTACACAGGAGGCTGAAGCACAGTTATCCTTGATTTTAAGAATTTTGGCCAGTGCCTAGATAACATAGCAGGATGCCATCTGAAAAAAGAAAAGCAGGATAAAACAAAAAAAATTATAAGGTTTATTTTCATAAATAGAATATTTCCATTATCTACTTGGTTATATCACTTTTTTTTTTTTTTTCATTTATGTATTTGGTACAGGGTCTCTCTACACAGCTCAGATTCATAGTGATCCTCCTGTTTTCAGCCTCCCCCGTGCTGGAATTGTAGGCATGTGCCGCCACGCCCAGACTCGGTCACTGGCTCAGTATGCCCCGGGGGTGGGGCCTGCACAGAATGGGGGACCAGAGATTGAACTCCTGTCCTTGCGCTTGCCAAAGCAGGTGCTTAGTCTGCTGAGCTATCCCACTGGCCCTACGTTGTTTTTCCTGTTGTTACTGTTATATCACTTATCTTTTACTGTTGCTCTCATGAGGGGTTTTTGATCTATGAATTATCAAGATTTGGGATTTAATCATGATTGCATGTAATACTAATAACATAAGATCTTAGGGATGAATCAATTACTCAGAATTCTAATGAAGATAAATCAGTGTTTTGGGGGGTGTGTGTGTGTGTGTAAGGGGATTTTTGTGTTAATAGTGAGGGAATAAAAGGAATTAGTTTTACAATCAAATTTACAAATGTATGATTTTACGTAGAATTCCCAAATAACTCCTTTGAAAATATACTCACTAGAGTTTCAAAAGTAAGTCATTTACGAGCAGAACCAGGCATGGTGGTGCAAGCCTGTAACCCTAGGCCTCAGGCAGGATGATTGCTGTAAGTTTGAGGCCACCCTGAACTGCATAGTGAGACCCTGTCTCAAAAGAAAAAAAAATGCAGTAGAGTCTTTTCAGACTCATGAGTCTGTGATCAGCTGGTAGGCCAGCAGCTGATCTAGAATGGCCTCGAGGATGGCAGCTGAAAGGCCTGCAGCTGAGCCCTTTGTCACCCTGCAGATCAGCTTCCTGCCATTTGCATAGTGCTCTCAGGGTCCCCTGGCCGCAGGAAAGAGGCAGCCCTAATGCCCACACTTTCTGAAGGTTCTGCACAGTCCGTTTGTTGCTCTTCACACTTGTACTCAAGGATAGAGAAGGAAACTGATTTTTTAAAATGGGTAATAAATGAAAAAGACAAAAGTCACAGGACAGTCCTGATACAATGCTGTATATGGTTAGATTTCTAAATTTCTGTGTAAAATATGTATCTATTCCTATATTTAAAAAATATTTACATCAATACTTGATGGAAAATACCTGTTCCATGTTATGCCTAAGATGTTTGATATTTAGTCAGATAGGGTAAACCAAACTGCATATGTTTCAGGGTAATAATCAGCTTCTCTTCTGGAGGGTTAACAACCTAAGTTTGCAAATCAAAAATTGGAGAAAAGGAAGGGCTGCAAGGTCAGCCACCATTTTGGCCCTATCCTATCAAGGTCAGTGAAGACTTAGGACATAGGAGAATTTGTACTGTAACATCGTGTAACTCAGGTGTGCCCCAAATTTTCTGATTAAGGAGATTATGAGGCCACAGAGGAATGTGATCGATGATGTATAGTGTGCCTAAGGAGAGTCACATGGAGAGAAAACTTTCTCTCAGGCTTCCACAGAGAGCAAATTGGTCAAGCAATGGCTGTGACTCATCCACAAAGCTGACACTGACAAGGGATCTACAAAGTGAGGTACAGGGTTACAGGATAAACCCTGAGGGTACCTGACTGACCTTATGTGACACAAAAGTTACATTTCTTATTATATAGGTCTTACTTTAATTTGGTCTTAACCATCCAACAGAAAAGTATAAAAACGAGATATGTAAAGCCATATTGATATGCTGATCTGTAAAAGGCTCTAGTCAACAAATTCTGTGGATTACCCACTACTGTTGTGGACTGCTAGACTGTGTTGGAATGTTTTGCTGAATTCAAGCACCTATAGTATTTAAATGCCAATAGAATACCCATTTCTGACAGGACTAAACAAAAAAAGGGGATACAAAGGAAGAACCATTTTGTATTTGTATACACGGAATAGTTAGGATACATATACAGCTACTTTTGCTTGATTTTATGAGAAGAGAGATTCGTAGTAATAGTGTTTGGACAGGATATCCTGTCCACTTTTTGTACTGTGGATAACCACTAAGAAGATAATAATGTACAATGTATTACTTATTGAAAAGTCCTATTAATCAGCTTTGAAACTGTCTCATTGATTTGTCTTTCAGTAAGATAAAGTAAAAGGAAAAAAAAAGTTACAAACAAATGAACTTATCTATATTCATAGTGTATCATTTTTATAGTCTTACAAAAACTGATAGATAAAGCAAATTAATAAGGATGTGGAGGCTTAGAGGTGGGATGGTAACCAGACTATTGTAATAATCCCTGTTTCTGCCCTCCATCCCATCATTGTAATATTACACCATTTTAATCTAATGTTGCCATATCATACATTCCATTATTAAAAATGTAAAGTTCTTTATTGTCTATTTTAATAAATATTAATAATTATTTTTAATAAAAAGAGAACGAAACTGAACTGCTAATGGGAGGAGCCACAGAGTTGCTCGCAAAAGGGTGGAAGGAAATTGTGGGTGTGCACCTCCCCTACCACACTGTCCTTCTGCTGTTTATCTCTAAAACCATTTTAGTCTTTCTGACTTAGTTCTGATGGGTTTAAGCCCTTTCAACTTTATAAACTAAGTAGCACCACCATACTCTAAATAAAGTGAAAGACAAGGGCTGGGGAGACAGCTTGGGGGCACAAGTGCCTACCTGGCAGGTGCAGGGTCCCGAGCTCCATTCTTGGTACCAAAAATAAATACTAAAGTGAGAGAACAATGGCATGACCAGCCTCATCTCACCTTCCTAGATATGGTCTGTGCTCCTTTCTCTACTATAACATTAGACCAGTTTTTGCACTCATCCACTTAGCCTTCAAGGTCTGTCTTAAGGACTTCACTTTCAAAAACCCTAGGTTGTCATCGTCCCTTTGCATTCAGTTCTCTGCCTTTTTTTTTTTTTTTTTTTAGCGGAACCCAGGATTGAATTTGTGCCCTTGTGTTTGTCAGGGAAGCGCTTATTCCACTGAGTCATCTCCCTGGCCCCTCTCTGCCTTTTAATGAAGTAATTCCTCCTTAGTTTTCTAGTAGCTCTTTCCAGCTTTCTTATAGTAGTAATTCTTTCTTTTTTTCTTTCTCTCTCCCCTCCCTCCCTCCCTCCCTCCTTCCCTCCCTCCTTCTTTTCTTCCCCCTTCCCTCCTTACCCACCTCCTTACACTTGTTTGTATATGTGACTCACCTCCTCTATCAGAGAACTCTTGAAAGGCTAAGCCTGAATTTACTCATCTTAGAGCCACCCATGTTTAATATTTGGAGCTCTGTCTTGCATATAGCTATCAATATATTCGAGTGAGTTTTTGAACAATGAATGTTTCCCAGTTATACGTTGATATTTTGATGTTAGCTAATTTTTAAATTTTTCTTTCAGGCCAGAAACTAGAGAGCAGTATCCAAACAAATTTATCCAACGAGATGACACTGAAAGATTTTACATTCTAAACACGTTATTCAATCTGCCAGGTAGACTCATTCTCTGCTTATATGTACTGATATGCTCTCCTATTCATGAGCATTTGTCTGTGCAAGAGAGGTAATGAGCTATACTTGAATTACTTCATGTATAACTTAGGAATATTTTTTCATTTTTCAGAGACCTACCTGTTGGCCTGCCTAGTAGATTTTTTTACTAATTGTCCTAGATACACCAGGTATGTATATACCACAATTTCCTTTTTCCAGTTGATTTTTAAAATTAATGTGCAGGGTTTTAGAGAACTGGCCATTGTAGGTCTTTTCTGCTTTTCTGAAGTGAATTTAGTGCTAGTGAGAGATGCCACATTGCCAGCCTGGGAGATGGACAGCAGCAGCAGCTCCATGCGGGCTCTCACCTCCCACACGCCCCTCCTGGCCAGTGTGCTGCAGCCATACTTGGAAGGGACCACTTCTGATTGGCTTCTCCTGGGAGTGAAGACGCCAGCAGAGGTGCTAATTGTGACAACTGAGTGGGAGGTTTGTGTGATGATTATCTGTCCAAGCAGAATTACACTAAAACCCCCCGACTCATTTCACAGCAGCAACCCAGGAGCCATTCAGGGATACTTTAGTTTCATTTCCAGACCCAGCAAGGTTTCATCAAAGAATATATACTGTTACGTGAAATAAAATTTTGTTTAAGCCTTGAAGAGTTATCCTCTCCTTAGGGAAATCCTGCAGTCATTTCTGAAAGTGTGTCCATGTCTGCCAGTTTGCTAACTTACAATGTTAGGTTTATCTTCAAATGTGGTGGAAAGCTGCCACTGTTGTCTTAGAGATTAGACAGTACCAGTACTTTAGAACAAGGTCACGAAAGTCAGGTACTAAGAACCAAAATGACCAACTTTTAACTTTTAGATATTTCTTCAGTGAGAACCCATTTATAAAAAGTGAAAAATAAAAGAACCTGGTATTTTGAATTTTGGCATTTTAGTTTGCATTCAGTGTACTCTGTCACTTTGTGTTCATTCATACGTACTGCATTCCATTAAACACTGGTCATTTCACTATGGCCAGAAATCAGTTTTCATTAGGGAGTAATTATTTGCCTATTAGCTCCAGCTGATATACCCATATGATATGGAACCTTTGGGGCCCCTGAGCATCTTTTGATATTCATTTAATTCACCCTCTTTGGAATCCCTGTCATGTCCTTTTCGTCTTTCTGTAGCTGTGAGACAGGATTTAAAGATGGGGACCTGTTCATGTCCTACCGGAGTATGTTCCAGGATGTAAGAGACGCTGTTGACTGGGTCCATTACAAGGTACCCCAAGCTGCTGCTTCACCTGGTCACTGCTGCGTGTGCTATTGACCTGATGCTAACTTGCCAAGAGCAAAAGGAGTGAAAGTTGTATTCCACTTAAACAGAAGGGTCAGAAGTAGGAAATAATTTTCCCCAGTGGTAGCTTTCTAGAATGTATTTGTTTTTGTCTGACCATCCAGGTGATCCTTCCTTAATGGTGAGGCTTAGGTTCTAGATTTTATTTAATTCATGTTTTTCAAGCTTACTTAGAAAGCATCTTAATTTATGACATTATGCATAGTGTCTTCTGGGTGATGGTCTTTTTCACGCAGATACACCCTAATTGACTAATAATGTTAACTAATTAGTGTTAAATTTACACTTACTAAGGCCCAGCCAGATAGCTCAGTAGACTAAAGCACCTGCTTAGGCAGGCACAGGGACTGGGGTTAGATCCCTGGCATGCCTTCCCCAGGACCAGGTGGGATGATTGAGACTAGGCGTGGTGGTGCATGCCTGTAATCCCAGCCCTTGGTAGGCTGAAAACAGGAGGATCACTATGAGTCCATTCTGTACAGGGAGACCCTGAGACCCTGCACTAAATACATTAAAAAAAAAATTACATTTACTATAAACTATTGAATAAAATAGGAAATGTTTTTTAATTTCTAATTTAAAATAAAAAGTTTTATATTTGAAGATATTTTAGGAAGGCTGAGTTACTGCAAATCATATCTGCCATTTTTTCCTGGCCTTGCCTAGTGTAACTACTTTTCCATTTTGGTAAATACATAAATTCAAGCTGGGTATTTTGGCACATATCTATCATCATAGTATTTGAAGGCTGAGGCAGAAGAATCACCATAATTTCAAGGCCAGTCTCAGCTTCTTAGTGAGTTTATTGTGAACTTTACAGCTAAACTACAGAGCAAGACCTTGTCTCAGAATTCTAACAAAAATAACACATAAAAATTCATTTGATGCTAACCACAGTTTTCCTCATAGACTAAACATTAAAAACTAAATTTATTCTTTCTTAGTTCCTTTTTTCTCTTTTCCCCAGGGCTCCCTTAAGGAGAAGACAGTTGAAAATCTTGAGAAGTATGTAGTCAAAGATGTAAGTACTGAAAAGGGAAGTAGACCTACGTCACAGCTCATTTTACCTACTAAAGAAGCAGGCTTGTGAGGTGGAGAAGGGAAGGCAGTCCTTCTTGTAGCATGGTATCTGCTGGGTGTAGCAGCCAAGATTTTCAGCCAAAGCAGAGGTCTTAGTTATTTTTCTTTTTTGTTGATAGACTAGAAGATCCAGTGTTTCATTTGCCCTTTTAGTTGTAGATACAGCGAGAAGGGGGTAGGTGAGTCCATCACCACATGGTGGTGACAGGCATTGCACCATTTCATCTCCCATCTAAATGTGGGGCAGGCAGAAGTGTCACCTGTGTCTTGTACATGAAGAATGTGCATGCTAGAAGAACTGAGTATCTCACACAAGATCATACAGTGAGTTAGCAAAGCCAAAAGTCATACCAAGACTGGAAGCACATGTATGTGTTATTTAAAACTTTTACCTGTCAACAGGGAATAATAAGAAAAGCTTAAAAAAATCTTAAAGATAAGTAGAAAACTGGTAAAATTTTAAAGGTCTGCAGTTCCAATTGTGGGGCTTTTTTTTTTGTCTTTTGTGGTTTTTTGTGTGTGCTGAAGATTGAACTCAGGCAGGCGCATATGCTGCTTAGCTATCTCCCCAGCCCCTCAGTGTTACTTTTTAAATTTTGATAATTACACTGTGATAAACACACAACCCAAAGATGAGAAGATGAGTCCCTCTTTTTCTATAAAGTTGCAAAATACAATATTTTCTCTTAAGTGCTGTGGTACAGTTTTGTTTGTAGGACTCACATATCCTCTTACCACTTTTTTTTTTTTTTTTTTTTTTTTTTTTTTTTTTTTTTTTTTTTTTTTTTTTTTTTTTTTTTTTTTTGTGGTACCAGGGATTGAATTCAGGACCTTATGCTTGTCAGGCAGGTGCTTATTCTGTTGAACTATCTCCCTGGCCCTCCACTTACCACCTTTTCCCCTCACTATTTCAAGAAAGAGCCCTGAATGGGGCAGTTAAGGAGAATTTGTGTGAAGGAACCTGTTTATTGTGACAGAAGGAAAAGATGTTTTCTTACTGTCTAAGCACATGAGGAGTTCGTTTCCTTACCTGCAGGTGGGCCTAGGCATGTCTAGGTTTCATCTGCACGTGTCATTTCATTCTGTAAGACAACTTTAGAACCATTTTCAACTTCTGATCTCTAACACACCTAACTCACATTATTCAGGAAATCTCAAGATGATTTAAATTCCTGAGATAGACAGACATGAGGACAAATAGTATTGCTCATGGCTATATTACTTTTTAATGGGACTCTGTATGCTCTGCACACTGCATACTATATGGCAATGCTTTATTCATGCATAGTGATGGTCTGGTCTTGTATATGCAGAGTTCAGAAACCACTAGTTTTTAGAAGGCTTACCATATTTCTCTTCTAGTGGACAAAAATCTATTATGGGAGTACCTCGAAGCATAAATATAAAAATATTTGCACTTTACTGTTGTATTCAGTGTCATATTGCATTTCAGGGAAAACTGCCTCTGCTTCTGAGCCGGATGAAGGAAGTAGGCAAAGTCTTTCTTGCTACCAACAGCGACTACAAGTACACAGATGTGAGTGCTTAATAGTCACAACCCCAAGCATGTGTTCCAGAAGTGGGCATATGGCTGAATTATTACTATTGTTATTTCTTTTGGGGGGGTGATTATTCAGAGAATTATTTTGGCCTCAACTACAAAATCGTAAGATGGATAGAAGGTCATTAAATAAAGCTAATTTCTTGCCATCTCATTTTGAAAGTAAAGTGAAAAAAGCAAAGGGATGAAGACCATACCCAAATCATTCTGATTTTTTTTTTTTAATACTTAGAGAACGTTTTTCCTGATTACAGTTGGCTACTTGCAGCTTTTCACTTTGAGGCTGTTTGAATCATTTATGCTAATGAAATAGACTCTTCGGGGCATAATAAAAATAAACTCCAGAATTCATATTCTCCATTTTATTTTCCTGCTGTTGGAAGTCTTGTAGCAATAAATGGGGTAATGATGTTTTGAGTCTTTGCCATCAAATTCACTGCTGTGCTGTTAAAAACTTAAAAAATATTTTTTACAATGATTAAAGCATGTGGAAAAAACTTATGCCTTACTTTATGTAAGACAAGTTAGTAGTGACAAGTTCTGCTCACCCTAATTCTCTTAATGTCAAAGACTTTACTGTATTTCCATGAGTCCCTTGCTTTCTGTACACTTTGCCTTTTATGTCCCTTAGCCTCTAAATGTGTTTCAGGAGTGGGGTTATGGGAGAATTTGTATAGAAACATCTAGAAATCTGTATCTTCCCTAAGAAATATCAGAAGCTTTCTTCTTTCTCTCATGTGATGAACCATTATTTTTATATTACATATTTTATATTATAGATATAATTCAAAAACCTTAAAGGTAACAAAATGTGATGAATACTATTGCTGAAAAAGAGGTTTCCTAAAAACCTTATATGTGATTAGTATCGTGTATCTTTTGCAAAAGTAGCATTAAATGTAGAGCTTATGTTTGTATTTTATCTTTTCCAGAAAATTATGACTTACCTGTTTGACTTCCCACATGGCCCCAAGGTACTTATTGATAACTTGCTAGATTACTGCTTTAGTAATCGTGAACCAGTTAGGGATGTTTAGGGAAGGGAATTGGTCAGGACCTATCCAGAGAGGTCATAGGTTTTAAGTTGTTAACTCATCTTCACTAACATTAGAAGTAATCCAAGAGTTAGAATTTCATATCAGAATTTTAGCAGTTTTACTACATAGTAAATAAAAAGGGAGTCATATTGTATTTAGCAGAATGGGATCAGAATGTTATGCCTATGATGTTCTCTGCATAATTAATAGATGTGTATAAGAATGAAATGAATTTTTAGGTTGAGGGAGCTACTTAGTGAAAGAAGCAGAAAATATGAATGTGTGTATCCTCAGAGTCGCCAGAACCTGCCAGCCTATTGCTGAGCTTTCCAGAGTTGACAGAGAAGTCATCCTTCTTAGTCATACATGTGGAGAATTTTAGTCCTCAGCTTCCAGCAGTGAGCTTCAGTAAATCTGTTTTGAGGTTGCCGAAAACCATAAAAGGTTATGCTAGGCAGCGTGGCCTGGAAAAGGAGCACCTCTGGCCTCGTGGCAGGACTCCTCTGGCTGTCTGCCTTCTGCCAGTCACAGTGTTGCTGCACAGGCCTGTAAGTCTGTGGCAGATGGCATCATTTCAAATGTAGTAGTATTAGTCAGTTACTGTTCACACCTGCCAGCTTCCAGAAGGATGTGGCTCATAATTAGCCACAGTGGATTTTTTTTTTACTAAAATAATGAGATTTTATGATTATACCTCGTGCTTCTAAATTCCTTTTAGAGAGCATTTGAGACAGATTAAATACCAGTTTCTTACTGTACAAAGAGTGATGTTTGGCTTTTGCTGGGTCTCTTCTACCAGCCCGGGAGTGCCCATCGGCTGTGGCAGTCCTATTTTGACCTGATCTTAGTGGATGCACGGAAACCACTCTTCTTTGGAGAAGGCACGGTCTTGCGGCAAGTGGACACTGTAAGTTCAAAGTGTGATTTGTCTGGTAGTGCGCTGTCCTTCCAAGTTCTTTTTTTCAGTCCTAATTTCCTTAAAAACAAAACAAACAAACAAACAGGTATTTTTAAATTACTGGCCGCATTTCTCTTTGGAAAGTTCGAGTTTCAACTGAGGTAGCCTGACAAACTACTAACCTAAAAAGACACAAGATAGTCACAGGCTGCCTGGCCAAGTGACACTGTGGGTAGAGACCATGATCTGGTGATAGCATTGTGTTCTTATTCCTTCACTTTCTCTTCACATAGAAAACTGGCAAGCTGAAGATCGGCACCTACACGGGCCCCCTGCAGCACGGCATTGTCTACTCAGGCGGTGAGTCGCAGTATCCCTGGTGCAGCCCAAGTCAGTGCTCAGCCCTTCCTGTGAAACTGTGGTTACTCTCAGCCTAATGTCACTGTGGGCTTCAGTTTTTAAGATGTCACCTAGTGTAGGTAAATAATTCAGTCACTTATTAAAATGTGGGAAGTCAAAATTTCTACGTGCATCAGAGGGATCAGTTTCTTCCTTCTCATTTTACTTTTTGAGACTTATTCTCTACATTAAGGAATCAGTTGGGGGCTTCTCAAGCAGCTTCCCAGGAGCCTGAGTGGGCAAGCATACTAGGGTGCTAGTAGTGCAAAGAGTTGGGCACAACCACTTACTGGCGAATCAGTGATGAAAAAGCACAATGTTGCTAGTGTTTAGCTGTGTTCCCTCAAGCCGAGCCGCATGGCTGTGCTGCTCTTGGGTGTGGCGCCCAGGGCTCCGGCCAGCACAGTGGGGCTCAGGCCAGCACAGTGGGGCTCAGGCCTTGTGGCAGAGGCCAGAGAAGGGTGGAAGCCTCAAGAGTGCTCTGTCCTCGCAAAAGGCCTGGCTAGCCAGCGCGGAATGGCGGTGGTGCTTTGAATGTTGGCGTTAGTACAGACACTTTTGTTTTCTCCTTTATTCCATTATTTCAGGCTCATCTGATACCATCTGTGATCTGTTGGGAGCTAAGGGCAAAGACATTTTATATATTGGAGATCACATTTTTGGAGATATTTTAAAATCAAAGAAACGGCAAGGGTGGCGAACCTTCCTGGTCATTCCTGAACTCGCACAGGAGCTGCATGTCTGGACTGACAAGAGCTGTGAGGCACTATCATTCTTTATAAGTCTTTGATGTAGCTTGTTTATACCGAAGTGGCTGGCTGTGATTCAGGCCACTTCTGATAAACTACTACGTGTAATTGGGATGAAGTATCACCCAAAGGGAGGCTCTGGAATGTGCATATTTTCTTATTAGAGTCTCAGATATTTTACAGAGCTCCAGAATTTGAGTACGGAAGCAGTTTTACTTCTTTTTTTTTTTTTTTTTTTTTTTTTTTGGCAGAACCAGGGATTGAACTCAGGCCCTTGCGCTTGCCAGGGAAGTGTTTATTCTACTGAGCCATCTCCCCAGCCCTGAGTTTTACTTCTTAAATCCCCTGATAGAGCGTGCTGGTCTCTGGAGGTGCATTCCAGGAGGGCCTGTTGGGAACTGTGCTTCCTCTGCAGTCTATGTTTCTTAGTCACACCTAGCAGACCTGCCACCTCGCTCACAGCCCGTGTCTGTGATTCTGGGGCAGTGATGGCTCTGAATATTAATTACCTTGCTTTATCTACTCTTCTGAGAAGCAGAAAATGAGGGCAGATTGTATACTTGGCCCAAGTCGGCTATGGATAAAGTTTATAAAGTTTATTTGCCACATAAGTTCTCCACCCAACTCTAGTGACTGTTGCACAGTGTGGTGAAAGTTATACTTATTTCAGAAACTTGGGAAGCCTCAAGTGGGAGCCTGATGCCACACATAACACCTTTGTGTTCTGCCATAATTAATACCGTGAGCCTGAGTTCCTCCAGCCCAGCCCAAGTTCCTCCAGCCCAGATAATATCTGCCTCTGTCAAACTTCCCTGGGGCAATGGAAAAAGAGGTAGTAAAGAAAAGAGACATAGTCCAACCAAGTATGAAACAGAAGAAAGTGATTCAAGTCACTTTTCCAGGCAAACACTTACTCCACTGAGCTACCTCCCCAGCCCCTGTTGCTATTACTGTTGTCTGTACTAGTAGTAAAATTTTCCAGTTAGCCTTTTTACCACATTTCCAGCTTTCCACCTATAAAGTTTTAGAAATCCAACTGATTGACTATATATACTACTTCTTGGACTTACGACTCTGGACAAGTCACTGAATTCTCAGTCCTTTATCTAAAATTGGAAAAATCATCCTTTGCTTTGCTGACTGAACTTGGGACAGGGTAGGAACAGGTATCTTACAAACTAGAATGGGCAGCAAGAGAGGAAACCATAGCGTTCTCTGCTGCTAGAACCCACCAGTGCATTTTCCTGAAGGAGGAGGAAGTCATTTACACACCTGCTTGTGGCTTGTTGATGCTGAGCTGTGGTTTTGGGCTATATCCGCAACTTTTTATTTTATAATTTTAAAACTAGGTTTATTTGTTTTGATTTATGTAAAACATTTCTCTTTCCTTTCCAAACCCTAACTAGCACTTTTTGAAGAACTTCAGAGCTTGGATATTTTCCTGGCTGAACTCTACAAGTAAGTATCCCAATTCTAAAAATGTCTTTCCTAAAAACTGCTTCCTTTAGGAGTCACATATATGTAAGAAATACTGTCAGTGATCACACTGGCTCTTTCCTCTTGTCCCCAGGCACCTTGACAGCAGCAGCAATGAGCGCCCAGACATAAGTTCCATCCAGAGGCGGATTAAGGTATCCAAATAGGATTTGGGAGAAAGCCTATTCTTGACATGATTTCTGTATTTCTGTTTTATAGAGGGACTGTGTGGAGCTGTTACCCAGTAAATACTTACTGAAATGAACTGTGAACAATTAATACTTTTCAGAAAGTCACGCACGACATGGACATGTGCTATGGGATGATGGGGAGCCTGTTTCGCAGTGGCTCCCGGCAGACACTCTTTGCCAGTCAGGTGATGCGCTACGCTGACCTCTACGCTGCATCCTTCATCAACCTGCTGTATTACCCATTCAGCTACCTCTTCAGAGCTGCCCACGTCCTGGTGAGCAGACTGCTTTTGACAGTTACTGTGTGCTCTGATGCCAGGCACCACGGACCCTGCCTGGAATTGGGAAACAGAAGCAGTGGGATTATAAATTCAAGGCCAGCCTGAGGAGTTCAGCAAGAACTGTGTCAGCAGGAGTTGGGAATGCAGCGCAGTTGCAAAGTGTCCTTGAGCTCATTTAATGCCCCGCGATGGTAGTGGTGCTGGTGATAGAACAAAACCTGTGAAGATGAAGATCTGTCTGAGCTGGCAGGGTGCTGCAAAGCCTATGGACAGGCCAGGTGGTCGCATAGGTGATCTGTGAAGAAGCATGACCGAGGCAAAAGCCTGTCAGGGGCTACACTGAGCCAGGCATGATCCAAGCATTTGGGAGGTTGAGGCAGGTGGGGTGCTGAAGTGTAAGGGCAGCTGGAGTTAGGTAGTAAAACCCTGTCTTGTGTTTTGTGGCAGCCAGGTGGAAAGACCCTGTCTCAAAAAGTTACACTGAATGGAGGAGTTTGCTCTTTGTTGCTACTAAAGACATGGCTTTTTCATTTTATTCCTATTTGTTTTTCTTTTTCTTTTTTTTTTATGGTACTGGGAAGAGAACCCATGACCTTATGCTTGCCAGACAGGCACTTAGGCCACTGAGCTATTTTCCCAGCCCCTTTTCCTGTATTCTGATGTTAATCAGCCTCTGCACTGGCCATAAAATCGAAGTCAGAACTCCTCCTCTGCCTTCTTCCATTTAGCAGGTCTAGGAAGGTGCGCTGCAGCGATCTTGTCTCATCTACTGTAGACACAATTCTGTGTGGTTGTCCACTACAGAAGGAAGGTAGGGCCTGCGAGCATGCTTAGGGTTCCTCTCCTCTGCCTCCCTCTGATCCCACTTTGTTCTAGATGCCGCATGAGTCTACCGTGGAGCACACACATGTGGACATCAATGAGATAGAGTCACCCCTTGCCACACGGAACCGCACCTCTGTGGATTTCAAAGATACCGACTACAAGCGGCACCAGCTGACGAGGTCCATCAGTGAGATCAAGCCCCCCAACCTCTTCCCACTGGCCCCTCAAGAAATTACACACTGCCATGATGAAGATGACGATGAGGAGGAGGAGGAGGAGGAGGAAGAATGAGGAAAACCTGAGCCCAAGCATTGAGACAGCAGGCGCCAGCAGAACCCCAGGCGTGAAGGCTGTCCTTCTTGGGGTTCCCCCAGAGGGTGGGGGGCTCCTTCAGAAGTACATCTGCAAAGATTTGAACTTTAAATATCTAATCATAGAGAGATACTTGCTTTAGTTTTGTGTATCTATATTTTTGGTGGAATGGTTCAAAATTGCATTGGAGTCTATACTGGAAGTCAGGGTCGTGTCAGGGTGAGCCGCACACATTGGCTCCCTGTGGCTGTGGTCCCGTCTGGTCTTCTTTGCCCTGCTGTGTGTGTTGCTTACACAGAGGGTGGGATGGGATTCAGAATGCTGGATTGTTTCACATTGTGCTGTTACTCCAAAGTCTGACTTTTTCAGTGCACTACACAGTGTTGTATACCAGTGGAGAAATACATTGTTTCCATTACCTGTCTCTTTTTATGAGCATTCACTGTCCTCAGCAGATGAGCCTGCCACGGCTGCGGCTTCAGTGCCTTTCCAGCGTGCTCTCTGTGGTAGGGCTGGGCTGGTTGCGCTGCAAGGATTCTGTTGTGAAACAAACATTCTCGTCCTTCCTAAGTTGTACTAGTGTAGGTGCTTGTTATCTAAAAACATAAGATTTTTCTCATCTGGTAAATCTATAAAAGAATAGAGTTGAAAGGAGACAAAGGAGCAAGCTGCCCCACATGTTCCTGCAGACCCGAGTGAAGAGCGGCAGTGTGGCCTGTAGTCTGGCTTCCTGCTGCCCAGGGCTCATTTCTCATATGCTGCATCGATTGCTGTGTTTTAAGATTGAACAGTAAAAGATAAGAAGAGGACATGCAGAGCCAGAACCTTACCAAAGCAAAAGGCCCGGCCAGTGAGAACCTCCAGAGTGGAGTCATCTCTGTGCTGATTGGAACGCCTCGTGTCACTGCACATGGCAGGGCCTGGCCAGTGAGGGAGGCTGTTCTGATGTTTTCAGCAGTAGGGACTTCTTATTTCACCCTTTGTAGATTTTCTTACCTTCTTACTGTCATTGATCAGGCTAGACGAATTGCTCTAGAACCCCACAAAGTGATCTTTCTAATACTGACTTGGACCCTTCTGTAGCACAGCCCAATCACTGCTGGTCCTCAAGTAGGCTAGGCTTGATTTTTAATGACATCAGGGATTCTTTTGTTTTTTTCTAAAATGTATTTAGTGCAGGGTCTCGCTGCACAGATCAGACTTGTAGTGATCCTCCTGTCTTAGGCCTCCCAGACTCTGGGATTCCAGGCGCGCACCACGGTGCTGGTGCCCAGTCTCGCCATTTCAGTGTGCCCCATGGCAAGTAGGGGATCGAACCCCGGGCCCCTGCATCTGCCTAAGCAGGTGCTTTAATCTGCTGAGTTATTTGGCCAGCTCCAATCTTGAATTTTTTAAACCTAAATCTTTAATTATAACTATGGCTACCTTATAATAAATGCTATAGTCATATATTTTCCTTTTTAGAGCAAAGACCAGCACGATCACTTTATTTTTCCTGCTTTCGGTATTGGCATTAAGAATGCATTAGGAGCTGTTCTGGCAATCAACGACTCCCCATTGGACAGAGCCTGAGCAGTGATCGGTTTAAGGGTCCCCCTGTTGCGACCCCACAAGGATCCTCGCTCTAGCATGGGGGCTTCACACTGGAAGTGTGTGCCCAGGAGGGAGTGCTGCGGGCACTGGAGCAGGTGTACCTGGGCTTTTAAAATTCTGAGTTGGGAGTTTCCATTGTCAGTAATTGAGGAAGCCAAATGGAAAACATATACTTTTCCTTTGGAGAAAAACCTAAAGAATTTTGTGTCATGAGATGAAAAGTCTTTCATTTCTTGAGAAAATTTTTTTCTGTGTGAGACCTCAGAGCCTGTACTATGCAGGGTGTCGCCGGCCTCTGGGGAGAGCTGCCCAGCAGTGCACATTTGTCCCTGCTTGGATGCTTTATTCCAGAAGGAGCTCTGAGGTCAAGAAAGTTGTATTCTGGTTCTGAATGGTGCTGGGCCTTCTGCCACAGTGACCACTGAAGAGCAGTAGCCGTGGCCCTCTGCTGTCCCATGGGTGTGGGCCTCAACAAGGGCTACAAGATGACTAAGAATGTGAGCAAACCGAGGCACAGCCACCATCACGGATGCCTCACCAAACACCAAGTTCATGCGGGACATGATCCAGGAGGTGTGGGGCTTCACCTCCTATGAGCAGTGCACATGGAGCTGCTGAAGGCTCCAAGGACAAACGCGCCCTCAAGTTCATCAAGAAAAGGGTGAGGACACACATCTGCTCCAAGAGGAAGTACAGGGAGCCGAGCAACGTGCTGGCCATCATGGGGAAGGCAGCTGCCAAGGACTCAGCCCCTCAGGAATAAAGCTTTGCAAAATGTTCAGAAAAAAAAAGTTCAGCGTTCTGCTTAAGACCTGAGAGCTTTCTTCTACAAGTGTAGCTGTGTCCTTAGAAGTGATTTTAGTAAAACTACAATACCTGAGAGCTACAAATGCTTAATCATAGAATTTTTAAACCACTTACAAAAGCCTCATGCTGTTGCATGTCATCTGGAAAGTATTTTGCCCAACCCTGGACCTGCTGCTTCAAGCCTGTCATCCTAGGAGGCTGAGGCAGGAGTATCTTCCTGGGTTCAGTGCCAGCCTGGCCTACATAGAGTTCAAGCCTGGACTGCATAGCGAGACCCTGTCTCACACAAAAAGTACTTTGTCCATGTTTAGCTATCTCTAAATAGGTTTGTTTATTTAAGAACTATTTTGTCAACAGCTATAAAGCCCTCAACTTTCCAAGGCTGCCTGGGCATTTTAAATACTTAGCATAGTCACTGCAAATAGCCTGAGATGGACAACTGTACATTTAAGTCCATTAGGGTGAGAGTCTGGTCCACATTCCATGGTACGGAAAGTATGTAGCCTCTTAGTGACAGTGGGAAACAGCAGCCCCGACCCAGCCATTGCCGAACCATTAAAAGCCTGCGCCAGATTCCTCTCTCAGGGTTCATTACTTAACGTTCCTCATGACATTCTTTCTTGGTGACCAGGGCTTCCAGCTTTTAAATTTTGCCCTCAAAAGGAATATTTGCAAGCGGCAAGCAACTTTTGCAGCTGCTGAGGAAGCCCAGTTCACGCTGCTCCAGGACTCGCAGGGGCCCAACGCAGTGGGGGTAGCAGGTGGCAGGCCAGCTTGGGGAGAATCTCCACAGAAAAGCCCCACTTCCTGCTGTCGTCCCTTGTCAAACCACCCCCAGCTGTAGCGGTTGCACAGAGGTGTGGCTTTCGCAAAGTTGGCCTTCGTGCTGACAGCGACACCTTGGTCACCAGCGGGCCTCCCCGCAATGCCAGCAGCTCGAACACCACTGAGGACCTGGCCAGCCCCATGTGGGCATGAGTGATGTTATGGATGTCCCCTTATGCTGCTCCCTGCAGAGATATGGCTGGAGTGAGACGACTTTGCCACCAAGCGTCTCCACTCCTAAGTGGACCCTGTATTTTCCAACTTAAAATGATCACTTTTGTATTTAGCCTATTTCTTAATGCAAAATTTGGCTCCATTTTGTTAGTGAATGGATGAAAGAATGGATGAAACTGGTTGCTTCATGAATTAAATTAGGTACAGATGTGTTGCAGGGGTCTGCTGTCCCCTGAGCACTTCCCTAACAGCTGTGAGGGGCGAGAGAGCCAGTAGGTGACCCTGCCTGCTGGAATCCAGGGCAGGGGACGCAAATTCCATGGAACGTGGCGACAAGTCTTCTGGGCATCACATTTCCTGGGATGCCTCAGAAAGGATCTGGCAGCAGACCTCCCAGTTTTGAGAAGTGTTTATTAAGTGGCCAGTCTGCAGTTTTGGGGTGTATGTGTTTTTTCCTGTGAGACAGCATCTCAAACACCACGCTGGCCTTGAACTCAAAAGTGATTCTCCTGCCTCAGCCTCCCAATCACTGGGACTACAGGTGTGCGCTGCCACACCATGTCTAGTCTCTTGAGAGAGGGTTCTCACCAAAGCTAATCTCTGACTTGTGGGCATTGGTATTTTGATGGGTGTTTTTTTTTTTTTTTTTTTTTTTTTGGTATTTTAGGGAAGGGTCTACAGGGCTTCAGGGTCTTGCTACTAGATCGGACTCAGTGATCCACCTGTTTACAGCCTCCCAAGAGCTGGAATTATAGGCATGTACCATCATGCCCAGTCTCAATTGCCATCTCAGTGCACCCCAGGGGCGGGGCTGACACAGCAGGCCTGGGGATCAAATCCCTGGCCTGCTGTGCCAGCTTTCAGGCACTTTAATCTGCTGAGCTATTTGGCTGGCCCAACATGGATATTTTGGAGCAAGTAACTTCACATCTGGATGCACTGCTCATAAACAGAGTGAGGAGAATTGTGTGTCCATTGTTGGCCAACTGTCCAAACACTTCACAGGACAAGCACATCAGCAGAACCTGGCCATGGTCTTCCTCATAGAAGGGTGTGTGTTCAGACCCACAGTCCTCTGGGGAGACAGCTTGCCTTCAGAATCATCCTTTCCCTGGGACTTGTTGAAAGTAGCATAGCTCGGGTGTGATGGTGCATGCCTGTTAATCCCAGCACTGGAGGGACTGGCAAGAGAGCTGCCATAAATTCCAGGCCAGGCTGGGCCACTTAGCAAGGCCCCGTCTCAAAAACAGGAGAGATGAAGCAGTTATACAAAGTAAGAGTTTACTAGCCACCTAATCTATCTTTGGGGCTTTAGTAAGGAATCATACCCTCAAAAAAATTTTTTTTGGGCAGAACTGGGGAGTGAACTCAGGCCCTTACGTGTGCCAGGCAAGCACTTATTCTATCACCCTGGCCCTCGAAAATTATTATAAAAGTTCCAGAAATCAGTTCTAGACTATAAAAAGGTCAACCCGTATTTGTCATTTTCTCTGTACGACTCTCTGATCAGCCTGTGTGTTGCTAGCAGGAAATGAGGCCTCCTCGCCCAGGAATGGTGGGTCAGTGTTGCAGGCACCCTTTACTGCGTCTCCACCCGCAGCAATGTGCCAGCTGGCACATTGTCCAGTCCAAAGTCCGTCCTCAGAGTGTAGTTGTCCTTCGCATGAGAAATGCTTGGAGGAGGAGGAAAGATCCCAGAGTGAATATGGCCTAGGGATGGATTGCAGCCCTGAAGCTCACCTAAGAGACTCCGGACTGTTTGCATACAGGAGAGCAGGGACACAGCCAGAGTGGCATGGCTCTGGTGAGGCAGGTCAGGGAGGAGGCGTGGCTGGCAGCAGCCTGCTCCCACCTTGCCTGTGTGGCATGGAGACCTAGAAAGCTGTGCTTTGCTCCTGCCTGGGCCAACCTGCATGCGGTCGTGTGCCCAGCCAAGCTAGGTACTTGAGCATTCTCCTCCTCACCTAGCTATTAACAGGGTGGCTTTATTAGTAACTTGGCATTGTCCTTGTGGCCATTTCTGTGAGCACAAGGTTCAGCAGTGTCCTCCAGAGATGCCCAACTGCTGACAGGATGAGACCTAGTTCCAGCTTCCCACCAGCAGAGCTGAGCAGCATGCAGAGGCTGGGCCTGGACCCGCCGGCAGTGTTGGTGGTGTACAGAGTGGGGAAGGAGGGAACACACATCTAGAAGGGTGAACAGAAAATCATCATTTATCTAAATAGAATAATAGAAACAAAAACCTTTTTAAAACAATCACAAAATTTACAAATAAATTGGTACAAAATAAATAAGAGATTGTAAATCTACAACATCATTTGAATTATAAAATGCATTATGACAATCAGCTCTTGGACCCTATACACTTGGCTTGTGCTTATTCCCGTCACACAGTTCTGAGTGCTGCGCTCAGAAAACCTGCCCTGCTTGAGGCATGACGTACACACCATGCCAGGTGCAGGGCAGGTGAAGGCCCAGGGGAGGCAGCCTGGCACTGGGCCTCGCCACCAAGGCAGGCGTAGGAAGTACACAAAGGGGCAGGCAGCTCTGTGGTCCGTGGAGGCAGGCTCCACCATCCCAGGTGATGGTAGAGGCCGTTGCTGCAGGACCAGGCTGCTGAGCTGGCTTGGGAGAAGGAGGGGAGGTTGTGGTCACACACACTGTCCTGCTGCACCAGGAAAACCCAGCTGCCAAAACCACCTCGGAGCCTGCCACAGGGCAGGAGACCTGGCTCTGCTGTCCTCCCAGGCACTGGTCCTCAGCAGGGAGATGGCCAGCTCCAGGGCTAGGGAGCCAAGCTGAGAGAAGAGCAGCACGATTTTAAATGAGCCTAACACACCACTGCCCTCACCCAGTTCAGCGACAGCAAGCCCTAAGCTCCATGGATGAGGGGCTGCTTAGTCACGATGTGGACTAACAGGAGAGGCGTATGTACATAATAAATAATATAAAATAAAACATATACATGTGTGAATATAAAGGACTGCAAAAATAAGTCAGTGGATCAGTACACTCCACCTGCAGACAGCAGACGCAGCAAGGCAGGAATCAGAAGCTAGGGAGGGATTCTTCAGGGGGAGAGGGTGCTGGAGGCCTCCCTTCCCCACTGCCCTCTGTCTGGGGCTGGAACACATGCTGTTTGTGCTACTCTAAGGGCCTGAGTCTCCAAGGATTAGGGTGGGCCCATTGGCCCACCAGACTCATAGTTTTCTTCAAGTGCATCTTCCTGTGTGAAACGATACTGATCAGATGCAGGCGAACACTAGCAGGCACCACCAGGGACGCAGGTCAAAGGCCACCATCCGCGCGAGCCATCCCGTGCACTCAGGTCTTCCTTGATTATGTACCACATTTCTGTAACATACAAACCTGCAGACAGCAACACCTACCGCTTGCTTTTCTCGCAGCTAGAACTGCTAGGTCCACGGTTTTAAAGCACCCCTGGGACTTCCCATTAAAAGATGTTTAAACATGTCTAGTTGTGGCATCAGTGGCTTTGGCATCCAGAGAAAGGATCTGGAGTCTAAGGCAAAGAGCCCTGGCCAGACAGGAGGAAGGTGCACTCTCCTCAGCTGCCTGCACAGTCCTCTCCTCCTGCTATCCTAAGCTGACCCGGGACTCTGCGTTTTGACACCTGGAGTGGGAAGCTGCAGGGGCCACTGTGGAGAGCCAGCAGCACTTGCACTGCACAGGCCCCTGGCCCCTGTGCTCACCGCTCTGAGGGAGGTGCTAAGCCTCAACCTAGACAGCTCTGGACCCACTTCTGTTACCAGCTCACGCCATCGCAGAAGAGACATTAGCACAGCCCTGAGGTATGAGGGTCCACTGAGTGGGTCACTTACTGGAAAGTCTGATTAGAAACACCTCAGAATCCCAAGTTCACTTTCGAACTCAACTAAATCCTCCCTAATTCTGGGCCAGTTACCCTCGCAGGGCAGAAGCACCACAGCCCAGAAGGGCAGCACAGGTGGGGCACGGGGAGAGTCAGCGGCAGGCTGCAGAAGCTGCCTGACCCATCCCTGCCTGCTCAGCCTCGGCCTCACCCGTGGCTGGAAGAGCCAATCTGTGGATGCTAAAGAACAGGGAGCCAGAGCCCAGCCCTGGAGGCCCTGAGCAGTGGGCCCTGGCCGCATGCCCTGGGCGTCTGCAGGGCAGAGTTCTAGGGAGACTGCTCTTGCTGGCCCAGGCCTTCAGAGTATGTCAGGCCCACGGCACTACTACCAGACAGAACAGAGGCTCACACCAGCCCATGCCCACTAGAATTTGAGGAAAGGATTTCATGGTCCCTATGTAGCTCAGAATCCTGTTGCTTCTTTCTATTTCAATCTGTTGTTATTTTCCTAGGCTTGGAGAAGCTGGTCCTTTAGCTGCATGGAATGGGGATGGATGGCGGGTTAGCGCCATTCACAGTTCATGTTCCATGTTAGTGTGAAGTTATGCACCTACACTTATTTGTACAGATCCCTTGAAATGCCACAAGAAAGCAGCTGTCAGGACCAGCTGTGCCGGGTGTACACACCAAGCCCTACAGGGCTGAGGAGGACAGAAGAGCCAAATTACACGTGGTGTCCTTTCAAATCAAGGTTTAAGCTAGTTGATTTAAGCTCCCCAAACCATGCACAAGTCATGGTTCCTGTTTCCCAAGAGCTTAAATACATATTTTGGACTTGCCCCATAACTACAAAACAGTGAAAGGCAGGAACCGCTGAGACAGGAGGAAGAACCCTCCTTATTTGCAGACAGAAGGCAAAGAGTTCTAGGAACATTCAGCCTTGGGGAATCCAGCTCCAGGGGTGCCTTCAGGAAATTGGGCAGTGGCCCCGGAGAGGTGGGAAAGGCCTGGGGAGCAAGCTCAGCAGCATCCACAGTCCCTCTTGCCTGGAGACAGCAGCTGAGGGGGGACAGTGATCCAGCCGGTGATGCCACGCAGGGCTGCCACACATTGTGATGCCAACTAGCTGCTGTCTCCTCTGGGCAGGAGCCAGTGGCTCTGCTGCCCAGACTCCTGGGCCTCCCCAGCCAGAGCCCTGTGCCCTCCAATGCCTGGCATTGGGGTGCAAAGGGAAAGTGGGGCCTGGAAGATGCTGCTTGCTCTAGGGAGAGAGAGCAGGTGTGAGCACGTGAGCAGCTGTCTGCTTCCACTCTGCCAGGAACTGGACGGGGGCTATTTTGGGATAACTTGTTATAAAACAGCATGAATAATGAAGGCAGAGAGCAGTTAATGAACAGGAAATGACTGCAAACGTGTAGGTGGACGCCTCATCCTTCCAGACCCCTGGTGGAGCTTCCCTGCCAGGTTCCCAGAACACTCCGCAAGCCATCTCTCACGGCGGGTGACAGCAGGGTGCTGCCATCTCTGCACAGTGAGGTGGCTGCTCCTCAAGGCCACCAGCCGGCCTCCAAGCAAGGTGGCAGTCTGCCGTTGGGACCCCTGCCCTGGCCAGACCGAGATTCAAGCTGTTCTGGGTGTGTTCATGGTCATGTGTGTGTCGCACTGGCATCGTGTTTAGCCAGATGCATTTTTGGGGGGTGGGGGTAGTAACTGACAGTGTGGAGTGTCATTAAGACCAGGCCACCCAGTAGAGGCTCCTTCCCACAGTTCACAGTGGGGGCCATCAGAGACCTCAGCCCCATTGGCGACATGGTACTTCCGAGCTCGCCACCCCACACAGCTGGTGCCTCCAGTGTGGCAGGGAGCAGGCAGCGGCTGGCCCCAGGGCCCCCAACAAATGCATCTACAGAGGTCTGCTCCATTGGCAGCCACTGTGGGCGGGGCCAGGCGTGCGTGAAGGCTGGGGCGGGGAGGAACCCCGATCGAAGGTAGAACAGTGCCAGCGTGGTGTGCAAGACGCCAACGCTTTAAACTCAGAAAAGCGAGTAAAGAATTTAGTCACAAGAAATACCTGCTGACATCAGTGTCACTGCATGTGGAGGATTTGGTATTAACAGACCAAAGGAAGAGACTCAGGAAATGGCCACAACACACATTTGGTCTTGAAGCCCCGGTTTGGGGCCAAGTGGAGCCTGTGCCAGGAACCTCGGGGCGGGGCGGGGGTAATCCAGGTAGAGGTCAGGCCGTGCCTTGGGCAGGGACATGGCGACTGCTGGGCCCTGGCCGGAAGGAAGAGCAGTAGCTGGCAGTCCCCAAAGTCCCCTCAAAAACACAGGTCTAGACATGCCTTCCTAGCCAAGGACAAGACCCCCATCTGCTGGCTGCCGGCATCGGTGGGAAGGACAGGAGTGCGACACACACGGTTACAGAGATGCCTCGGGCAGGCGTGTGCTGGGGGCACGGCAGGGTGAAGCCATCTGGCGGCTCGCCAATGATAAACCATGGGCTTACAGTTCATTAACATTCATTTTGGTGAAAAAAATTTTCACGGTGAGAGCGAAATCCCATTCCCAAGCAGTGTCCACCCTCCCAGAGGGAAAGGGGCAACTCCTGGGGCACCACCGGCAGCTCAGGGAGGCACCCGATGGCCTCTGCGGCCGCCTGCAGGGTCCACGCGGTGCCTCACCCATCGGCCACACTCCACAGCGCCACGGCTGGGCATCCCTCTGGGGACAAGTCCATCCTGTTAGGGTCACAGCACAGACCACAGCAGAGTTCAGACAGAATGACTTAAAACTCTGCAGAAGACACTTTTAAAAAACATGATCTCTTGAAAAAATAAACCGCGACAATTTTCAACTTCATGCAAGTTGGGGAGAGTGAGTAATGGCAAAGGTACAGCTGGAAAAATAAACAGGTTCTATCTGGGCAGTGGCGGCTCGCGGTCCCGGACGCCGACCCCAGCTGCCGCTCCCACCTCACCGTCCCTGCCTCCCTGGCCTTCGAGGCTTCCAGGAGGGGACAAAGTCTTTGGTCTCAGGACTTCACAGCCGCAACCGGCTCGGCGGCCCTAGATGGCGCCCTCCGCGTGCAGGCTGTGGTTGGCCTTGGCGTGCGCCACGCAGTTCTGCTCCGTGAGCAGGTTGGCCGTCTCGTCCGGCAACCCGTCGTGCAGCTCCGTGAGAGTCAATTCGATTTTAGTGTTTTCACTGTCCGAAGACGGAGGGCTTTTGTCCATTCGGGACGCCATCAAGGCATTTTGGTATTGCTGCCTGGAGATCTGGGCCGGACACAAGCGAGACAGTGCATGGTTAGGCACGCTCAGCTCTGCCCGGCCGCACCGGAAGCCCCAAAGCCCCATGCCAGCTGCTCTAGGAGAGAAAGCACCCTCAAGTATAAACTGAACCATTTCCTGTTCTTTGAGATGGGGGTCTCAAGTGGTCCCGGCTGGTCTCAAATTCCTGGTCTCAAGAGATCCTGTTCAGGCACAGATGTAGTGCAGCCGCACAGCACCTGCCTGGCAAGTGCAAGGTCCTGAGTTCTATTCCCGATATCAAAACAAAAAAAGAGATCCTCCTGTCTCAGCTGGACGGACAGGTAGGAGCCCCTTGGCCTAATTCATTCAGACTGACTTAGGTGAGCACATCAATTCTCAGTCACATAACCTATTTCCAAACTTTAAGTCTCAAACAGCCAGCTTGCCACACACCTGTAATTCCAGTTACCCATGAGTCCGAAGCAGGAGGACTGTACATTTGAGACCGCCCTGGGCAGTTTAATAAGACCTTATCTTTTTTCTTTTCTTTCTGTGGCTGGTTCAGCCTGACCTGGGGGTGGAGCTGGCATAGCAGGTGGTGCTGGAGATCAAACCATGGTTCCAGAGTTTGCCTAAGCTTGCCTAAATAGGTGCTTTAGACCACTGAGCTATCTCACCTGCCCCAGTAAGGCCTTATCTTAAAAAATAAAAAGCCAGACATGGTGGTGCACTCCTGTAATCCTAGCACTCAGGAGGCTGAGGCAGGAGAATAGGCCCCTGTTGGAGGCCAGCCTAGTCCAAATTGTAAGTTCAAGGCGAGCCTGAACTACACAGTGAGACCCTGTCTCATCAGTAAGTAAGTAAGTAAATAAATAAATAAACGATGGAGCCTTAGCTCAGAGACA
>PVKA01003902.1:42432-88912 GCA_004027165.1 Ctenomys sociabilis
AAAAAAAAAAAAAAAGGAGCCCAGGGAGATGGCTCAGCTGGAGCAGGACTCCCTCGGAGCTCAGCACCAGAGCCAAGGACATAGTGTGCTTGGAGTCCGCAGGAAGGAGAGGAGTGTGGAGGTCCTGGGCAGGCAAGGCCAACACCTCAAGCCAGGCAGCAGCCCTCTTTGCTCACCTTGACAAACTGCAGGTCGGACAAGGCCCGCACAGAGTAGTCGGGGATGTAGACTTGCAGGAAGGAGGAGTTGAGCTGGTTATTGCTGCTGCCCAATGTTGGCGTCACCGCGTCTAGCCGGTCGCTGCGACTGAGGGAGTCTGAATGGTTCAGACCGCAGGGGCGCGGGGGTGACTTGTTTTCACCTGGAACAGGGGAACATTCCCTTTGAAGCCAAGTAGACACGGCGATGGTCCATTTCTTTGGCAACAAAGTCACCAGACCAGCTCCACCAGCCTGGGGCTGCAGCCAGACAGTGGTGCACTGGGCCTTGTCAGCGGCTGCTCAGGGCATGCACACCTGTCTCAGCTGCTACAGACCAGCCCCAAGCCCTGAGGGCACAGGCTCTAAGCTCTGCTCCATGCTCTGCCTGGAGCAACACCCGGGCTGCAAGATTGCCCACGGTAGGACAAGGAAGAGGCCCAACACACAGCAGCCAAGCAGAAGTCAGCTCTTCTGTGTTGTGCCAGAGAGAGGAAGCAGACGGATGCTGGGAAGCAGTGTGTGTTACAAACAGAGCTCATGGTTCTGTCTGCTCAGATGGTACCGCAGGCAGGCAAACCTATTACTACCTCTCTCTCTCTGACACCACCCTGTGGCTGGGGGATGCCTCAGTACCCAGAAGAAAGAGGATGCCAGGCCCTCAGTAGGGGAGGCTTGGGGCTGGGAACCCTCAGTGAGCTGTGAAGGCCTTCTTTCATTAAGATTACGTGACCAGCAATCTTGCATGCCTATTCTGGCAATCTAAGCAACAGATTTGATGACAACAATATGTAATATAGCAACCATTATTAATTTTCTCTTATTTTGAAATTCTGTAACATTTTTGTTTTATGTTGCTCTGTTTTTGTCTTTGTTCTTGTTCTTATTATTGTTTTTTTCCTCTTAAAAAAAAAAAATCAAGTGATTGAGGGCTGAGGCAGGCAGATCTGGGCCCAGCCTGTGCGGCTCAGCGGCTTGCTGGGCACCTGTCTCAAGTAAAAGGGGAGCTGGGAACATAACACAGCATGAAGGTCCTGCGTCCAACCCCGGCGGCACACAGAAAGAAGGGAGATGCAGATGAGATGCAGATGAGTGCCCTGCTTTTAGGAGGAGGAGTGCCGTGGGTTCTTAAATATAAATCTCATGAAAAATAACCTCCACTAAAGCCTGTTCTAGTTTGCTTTTCTAAGCAACTCCTGCACTGGTATGAACTGGGTACCCATGTGCCGATCTCCAACTGCACCCTGTCACATGCACGGAGTGGGGGAACCCATTTGCCCACCTGAGATGGCTGTTCTGCTCCACCAGAGGGGCCTACAGCTGGTCCTGTCTGGCAGCCAGTACAAAGTCAACCACTAGGGCAATCAAAACCTGCCACCCTGGCTTCAAATGCCAGCAGCTTTCATTCCTCTCGCTGGAACAGCCTGAAAATTCTAGAGTTATGATCCCCAAGGTCCCTTCTCTGGTGCCCATGCTGCGAACCTGAGCAACCCCTCAGCCTTTGCTGATCAAGGGCTGCAAAGGAAGTGGAGGCTGCAGACCCTGCGAGGTCACCTTGCTCGTACCTGCACTTGTTGTGTCTGAGCTAGCGTCCCTGTCAGACAGTGAGGCGCAGACCAGGAGTGCCTCCTGCTTCTGCATCTCACAAGAGAACAGGACCCATGAAAGACTTAGCAAGCCCCTCTCCTGAGCAGCAAGGAACTCAGAACACACACCCTGACCCTGCTGCAATTCCTTCTCTGTTGACCATACACAAGCACAGAGCCAGGTCATGCTGATGGCATCTCTGGCTCTTGCCTGCAGCTTCTGTTCACACCTCGTACCCACTCTCAAGACCAAACCCATCCCCTTGCTTGCTTCCCAGTGATGAAGTTTAAAAGAACCAAAGCAAGTCACTAATCACATGGCGTCCCAGCCAGAGCCCAGGAGGTAGCAGGCAGAGGTCGGCCCACACTTTTCTGGCTCCCGCTGGTGGCTGCTCCTGTAGGGGGGTCTTTCTCCTTGGTCACCACGGCCATTGTGTAGAGAAGTGGCCTGCTTTTCTGCAGTGTAGCAGGTGCCCTCAGCCAGTGCACAGGGACAGAGTGACCAGTACAGCCCCATGCCCTCCCCCAAGCCTGGGGGCAGAGATGCATAGAAATTTAGAAAGATAACGGCACATGCATCACTGGCCACTCAAGCTGCCCTGCAATCAGATGTGCCCCCATAGTGAGCCGTCGAGGACCAGCAGTCCTCAAGACAAAACCGCAGGACTGCTCCTTGCTCTGGGTCCGGTTTTATCCCTGAATCTATGAGCCAGAGCTTCATGACAGTGATCATGAAAACCCTTTACAGCTTCTGTGCCTTCCCAGCACTGTGGCTTTGTTTCCTGCTGTCTCGGCTTATTTTGTCTATCCTGCCTTGGAACCCTTTTCTTTTCAGGAAATTAGAAGACACAATGGAGACACTTGCAGCATCCTCCTCAGAAGGGAGGAACCTTTCAAGAGGCTAAAGAAGGCAGTGCAAGCCCTGCGTATGAGGCGTCACATGACTGCGGCCCGAGCACCCTTGCAGGCTGGGCCCACGAGGTGGACTTTTCCATTCTGGGTCAGGCGGCGTGAGCAGAACCAAGAGACCCGAGTTCTACAGTAGAAGCAACATCCACATGACCTTCTATGGGCCTCAGCCAACAGTCATCTATTTCAGTATCTGGGACACTAGAAGTAGGCACACGAAGAGAATGTGTTGGCTCGTGCCTGTAAAGCCAGTACTCTGGAGGCTGAGGCAGGGGGATCACTGAGAGTTTGAGGCCAACCTGAGCTACATAGGGAATTCAAGGTTAGCCTGAAATACAAGGTGAAAACTTGTCTCAAAAAACAAAAACATAATAAATAGGCAGCAGATACAAGAAATAAAATGAGGAGTGAAAATATGACCATGCACATGCCTGCACATATGCTCGCCCATGTGCCCACCCATCTCACACACACACACACACACCCATGTGCCCACACACGTGGTCACCCATGTGCTCACCCATGTGCTCACCCATGCTCACACATACACACACACCCATGTGCCCACACATGTGGTCACCCATGTGCCCACCCATCTCACACACACACCTACACACGTGCTCACCCTTGTGCCCAAACATGCGCTGTGTGTGTGTGTGTGTGTGTGTGTGTGTGTCCACACAGATGTGCTCTGCAGGCAGCTTCCATTCAAATGCCTTTGTAGATCATATTTCATCCCCCAATACTTAAACTTTTAAGCAAAGATCTGAGGACATGTTAGTTTCCTTCTAAGACTTTTAAACCGCCTCTTTCATCAAATGTCAGCATTGAAAAGTGGACTATGGAAAGCAAATTTTATCACTTGGGTTTAAAAATAAAAACCATGTGGGACAAAATAATGCAGAAAAATTGTGTTACCCAGTAAGAAAGCCTAGAAATTTTAATTAAAGAAAGATTAAGCTTTTCCTTTTCTTTTTAAGGGCTGTAGATATTAGCCAGGCACGGCGAGAGTCTCCCACAGGGAGTAACCAGTGGCTGGTTAGGAATGTGCACAGCACTAATTTCAAAACAAAGAAAGAAGCAGGGCCAGCTGCTGGGAGGGCAGGAGTGCGTGCACCCACGCGCCCAGACGCCAGAGAAAGGAGCACAGAAGCAGGAGGTCATCGGCCTCCACAGTGGGGCATCTTCTTCGCTTGCTGGCTAAGCACAGCCCCTAGTCCTTCCATCCTGGCTGCATGCATTCTACAGAAAGTGCCACTCTTGGGTTCCGAGGCCCATGGGACCCCTGCCACCCCACCCACTGCTGTGGCCGAGGACTCCTGGCCAGCAGAGCAGGTAGAGTGGGCAGGGCCTGCACGTGCCCTGTGTCAGCCCCTCCCTCCGGGCTGTCACCACACAGGTTCCGGATTCTAGCAGCTCTCTGCAGCCTGTGGCACGTGCTTTCCTAGACGCTCACTAGTAACTTGGAGAACCTTATGGTTTAGGGATTGAACAGAGGAAGCAGACATAGCAGCGGGCTTTCTCAAGGCCAAGGGTGAGCAGCTGGGAGAAGCAGAAGGAAACATGCAGAATTACCTGGGGAGCCTGCTGCTAACAGCTCTGTTCTGCTGACAACAAAGGTGCGGGACAGGGACAAAGGAACTGAAAACGGAGAAAAACAGGGTGAGACTGCATCAAAAGGCAAGAAAGACTGACTCTACAGTCGGGGCACAGGAGTGACACCTGTTCTTCCCAGGCGAGCCCGCAACCCCAAAACCTGAGGCTGTGGGGCGGAGATGAACAAAGCAGAGCACGCCCTGCCTCTGGCGGGAGCAGAGGGGAGCTCCAGCTGGGAGAAATCTCCTAGCACAGCTCCTTCAGCCAAGCAAGCAGGGCTTAGAGCACCCACACCTGCCACTGGAGAGGGCCTGGTTGCAAGGCCCCCGCAGGGAGACCATGTCCTGACCCAGCTGCGCTCAGCTCTCCTGCCCTGGCACCCTCTGGTGGCCAGCAGCTTGCTGGCCGATGCCTTGGCACGCCCAATCTGTCATTTTGACCTGATAATTGAATTATTTCAAATTTCAAAACAGAGAACAGGGAGTCAAGAATGCTGTGCCCAACTTCCTGAGCACGGCCTACCGAAGTCCTGCCCATCTCTGCCTGCTGAGCGCCAAGTTACAGCCCAGACACACGGCCCTGCGCCCAGAGAACAAGAATCTATGTGTCTGCCAGCCAGGGTCTTGGGCACAGAGAAACAGCCATCTCTGTGGTACAATCCCCACACTGAGCATAGCTCCCCAAGAATGCAGAAGCCCCAGGTCTCCGCTGCAAGGTCAAGTAAAACGCGAGGCTTGGGAATAAATGAGTGGCTGTATCAAACCTCCCTTTCTTGTTGCTGGCTCCAAACTAGGTGAGGGGGGCTGTGGCAGGCAGAAAACTTTTGTTGGAGAGGGGCCATTCTTCGAGTCCTTTAATGGGAGGGATTTGGCCTTTAGTGACAGGTTTAAAGACATAGAAACCAATACAAGTATAACATGCACCTCTTTTCTTTTTTCTTCCTTCCTTCCTTTCTTCCTTTCTTTCTTTTGGTGGTACCAGGGATTGAACTCAGCTTTTCTTTCTGCCTTAGAGACCTGGTTCTGATAACCTGGGACTAATCCGAGCTTGGCTGTAAGAAACAGTCACGCTTACAACCGCTTTCTTCTGTTTGTTTAGTTTGGTTTGTCTTTCTGAGACAGTCTTGCCACGTAGCCATGTGCTGCCTGCATGCTTATAGCAGTTCCTGAGGCCGCACTGCATTATCACTGCCTTTGTCCTAATAACCGGCAGTGACATTATACCTTGGGATAAGGAACAAACTAGCTGCAGAAAGGGCATGGATAGCCGGGCCTCCACGCCTGGTTATGAAGTGTCCCCTGTCACTAAGTCCTGGAGACAGACGCTCGCCATCAAGCTTAAAAAGGACTTCCTGGCAGTGAGCAAAGACAGGTCCAAAGGTGACAGTAAGGACAGAGCACCCGTGGGACTCAAGGCCCTGCACAAGAGTGTGGGGAGCCAGGCCTTGCAGTGTGGCTGGCTCCCTAACTGCAGCATCCTTGGGCCCCTCAGACAGCTTGGTCGGAGGTGTAGCCGCTCCCACTGTGAGGCAGGCTTTGAGAAGAGTCATCCTTCGCTCAGGACAGGCTGCTGGCAGGCCAGAGGCTCACACGTCTCCTAGCATAGCATGTCACTCAGCACTCTGGCCACGAGGTGGCACTCCAACACCTCTGTCTACCTGGGGGCTGTGCCTGCCCGTGTGGCCCTCGGAAAGACAGGTGAGGCAGAGCCAGTCAGGGCGCAAGGCCAAGGGGAGGTGGCAAGGCCCAGCATGCATGCTCCTTCTGGGGCAGGGGTACCTGCAGGCTCCTCGTACTCACAACATGGCCAAGGCCCGCAGCACCTTGTGCCGGAGCCAGCACCCCTCCCACCCCCCCTACTCCAGTATGGCCAGGAACAGCAGCAACTGTGCCAGTCAGAAAGGCAAATGGAAGCCTACGCACGGCTCCTCCAGAGAAGACCAGAGTACGGAGTGAGCAGGCAGCCCCTGGCGCTGCCGCTGGGCCAGGCGCAGACCTCCAGGGGCAACAGCATTCACTTCCCTGAGGGGCACAGGGCAGCAAGCGCAGCCCATGGTGCTACAGCGGGACAGGAGGCCCCCACGTCCCTCGGCCTGAGCGACAGCACAGGGCAGCAGGAGGGACACACACAGGGAACAGCCAGGCTGGCGTGACAGCACAGCGTGACAACCTGTGCGAGTCCAGTTTCATGATGTTCAAAACAGCTGCAGTTACTGGGGGAGAATGGCCAGGGAGGCCCTTGGGCACTGGCTGACACAGTGACAGCTCGTGCAGGCACTCACTGGTCATCTGCACCATCTCGGGACACCAGACACACATCAGGGGAGGGGTCGACCCAGACAGCAGAGTAGGCAGGCAGAGGCTGCTGGGAAAGGCCTGACTTCCTGCGAGGCAGGGAGGCTCACCTGGTGAGGATGTGAGGGCCATCACGCCGTAGTAGGAGAATGCGCTTGCTTCAAACTTCATGCCTTCCTTCCCAGCCTCCACTTCCACCTTACCCTGAAGAAAGAGAAAGGGCAGCTTTCAGGCGGCAGCACGGGCCACCTGCCCACTCTCGAGGAGGTTCGGTCCTGCTTCAGAGTTCTGTCTACATTCCCTTTCCCCTGGAGTGGGTGAATCAATTCCAAAGAGGAGAACTATGGCTGGCTGGAGGTGCAGAGGCGCCTGCCAGCCTGCCACTGAGTGCCCACCTAGTGGTTTCCCAGTATCTGTAGCTTAAAGCTCTTCTACAGGCCTCTGTAGACCCAGGGTCACAGCCCCACCTCGGAAGGGCTCAGAACACAGCCCGCTCTGGTCACAGGAGCATAGCATTCTGACTGTGGGCAGTGGCCAGGGGCCAGGGGCCTGTGAGTGTCAGGCCTTGCTCAGACACCCCAGTGTGCACTGCCCACAAGATTCCTTGTCGGCCCAGAACAGCACCTGAGAAGTGCTTTTTTCCTTGGAATGAACCTCCATGGCACTCCCAAGCTTGCGTACCCCCATCCTTCTGGGATGACCCCGCCTTGGCCACCCTCGCAGCCCCTAGTAGGCCTGCAGGACTGGCCCGCAAAGGCACTCCGCAGCGGGTCTCTGGGCCCTGAAACACTCTTGCAAGGGCTTTGCCCAAGTGGCAAAGGGTGGACTGTGGCATGCCCCACGGTGGCCACTGCCCACTGAAAAGGAACAAACACTTCACAGTGCTCTACCGACCCACTAAGCGCACCCAACTCTACAAAGCGGACACAAGGAGAGAGGCTCGGAAGGACGCAGTGGCCTCAAAGCCAGCTCTCAGCTCACGCGCTGCGCTGAGCAGCTCCGATGCACCAATGCATGCCTATCACTCTAGTCAATCCGACAAAACCAGCCTGCATCTTAGAGCCCCAACTGAGGAAAGGCTATTCAAATTATCTTTTTGGGTTTTCCTTCACTCAGTGGAAAAACTGGCCCTTTTTTTTTTTTGAACCAGGCATTGAACTCAGACCGTTGTACTTGCCAGGGAAGCACTTATTCTACTGAGCCATCTCCCTGGACTCAAAAAAACTGGTCTTAACTCTCTTGCTCTAAGAAAGGAACTTACAATGTGGGGTTGTTTGAGTGTTTGGGTGGCATTAGGTACTAAACCAGGGGCCTGAAACGTGCAGGCAGTGTCCCATCCTCAGAATCCCATCCCTCTGCCTACTCTCTGAGTGGCACCAGTCTTCTCATACAATTATGCCCACAGCACTTTTTGTTCTGATCCTGGGCTTTTAAACAGCCTGAGGAAGACTCAAAATTGCACTTTGCCTGCCTCAGCCTCCCAAGTGCTGGGATGAAGGGCATGCATCGCCCAGAGGTTTACCAATAGGCAGGTGCTAAAAACTAACAAAGGCTGTGCCTGCAGGGGAGGCTGGGTGTTAAGGGGACAGGCCTGGAGCTGTGAAAGCCAGCCCAGCCTGCCCATGAGCAGAATACAAGGCAGGAACCCGAGAAGGGCCTGTCCTTCCTGGCCTTGCCCAAAGCCATGTCCATGCAGGAGGGGAAGTCCAGGGGGCTGGACTGCCAGAAGGGTGCCCTGTGAAGGCATGGGTAGTTGGCCACATCTGGTGGTAGGGACAGCTCCATGAAGCAGAGAGAGGAGGCACATCCCAAGAGAAGGAGGCACCGGGTGACTTAGGCCCTGCTGCATGCAAGGGGACAGAAGAATCTGGAAGGGGCTGTGCAAGTGGCAGGGCTGGCAGGCGAGACCCCATCCCCCCTTTGAACGTGGCCTTCCTCCTCAAGTCAGAGATGAAGGAAGAGGGGGAATGGGGCCAGGGAAGAGAAGGCTAACAGATGCTGAGGAAGAGAACAAGGAAGCTCAGGACGGAAGGGATGGCCGAAAGTGAGGAGGCTGAAGGCTAACCAGGAGAGGGGAATCCTAAGGTGACAGGTGGGTCAGGAGGCCAGGGGCATGAGGGTGCAGTTGGGGGAGGAGCAGATGTGCTGTCCGACTGCAAAGCACAGCAGCCTGCAGGTTGCCCTCCAGCCATGAGACCACCGAGCCTGGGTGGTAGGGAAGTGGGTGGTTTGCAGAGGCGAGGGATTTTGGGCATGATGCCACCTGTGGGAGACAGGCTTCCCTGGAGGGCAGAAAAGGGCAGGTCAGGCGGGACAGACGCTGCTCAGGCCCTCCCAGCCTCTCCTGTGCACCCCGCAGAGCTCCGGCTTGGCCAGTGTAGCCTCCTGGGCTCTCGAGACACAGCTGCACAGCCTGTCATCTCCCTGCTCCTGCAGGGCTCTCTCTACCTGGACTTTCATGCAGAGAGATGGTGCCACAGAGCCCCAGTCACCTCACCCCCTGGACCTGATGGCTCTCTTTACTGGCTACAGGCCATGGGGGGTGAGGCGCTCTGCAAACAGCTGCTGGCTGTACTCAGCTCTTTCCCGACACAGGAGAACAGCACCGTGGTCACCACCACCTGGGGGACTGGCTAGCATAGCCCTAGCCACCTCCACCACCTGCCATCTGTCTGGCAGATGTCCTGAAGTGGGCCTGCTGTAAGCACCCAGGACCACGGTTCTCCCGCAGGATGCAGCAGGATCCCTCTCCGCACTTTCTCAGTGGACCGCAAGATGTGGCTTGGGCCTTGGGATTCTTAGCTCTCCTGGTGACCTGTGCAAGCAGCCGAGCTTGGGAGTCCACATGTCCAGGCTGTGAGTCGCAGCCCCGGCCTAGAGGCTGCAGGCCCCGGACTCCCAGGAGACTCGTGAATGCACAGAGGCTTCGGGCTGCTGACTGAACACGGACAGGAAGATGGTAACCCCGGGGGGCAGCTAGCTCAGATGAGGCCACAGGAGCTGACATGGAAGAGCCACTGGGCTCCCTGCCTCAGAGTCCAGAGCCCATCTGGGGCAGACTCAGAGCCACCAGGCTTTCCTTCGTTACTGACCTTCAACATCATTTCAGAAAAGACCAACTATTTAAAAAAAAAAAAAACAATTTCAAAAACATAAATAATTTCAAGATGAGTTTTCAAACCAAATACATAGGCAGCTTTATGGAAAATCCATTGCAACTGACTTTTTCTCATTTTGGTGAAACTCTGATGAAGTCACTTAGGAACTACTGCACAAGGTTAATTTTATTCCACTTATAAAATCACAGCAGATTAAAGGATCCCTGCCGTTTGTTCAGCTTGAACATTCTTTGGTTTTACAATCACAGAAGGTTTAAGAGCCGCCCACTACATGACCCTCTCTGCAGGAGCCAAACTCCTCTGGCAGGTAAGTTTTAGAACAAGCCTTCAACAACCACGTCCTTGCCTTGCTGGTATGGCCCCACAGGTCCAAGAGAGCTCATTTTCAACTCCTAGCACCGGTAGAGGTCAGGGCCAGCCCTTGGAGGATGTGGCTTGCCAGGCTCATATCAATCAGTGCCTTTCAGATAACTTCTCTCCATATAAGGAAGGCTCCACATATCATTTTGTTCTTGAAATATTCATAAATCTACCCTATCATATTGCACAAGGGAGCAAAAGAAGGGAGGGAAGGAGGGAGGAAGGGAGGGAAACAGATGGGGCAGGACAGACTCCAGACCCGAGGGTACAGGGAGGATGGCTTCAGCTCTCCTATCTGCAGTGGCCTCCTGATCTTCTTAATGTCACCATCACAAAGCATAGAGGGGCTGGACTCCAAAGGCAAGCAACTGAATGCTGGGGGCACTGACAGATTTTTTTTTTTTTTTTTTTTTTTTTTTTGGCGGAACCAGGGATTGAACTCAGGCCCTTGTCCTTGCCAGGGAAGTGCTTATTCCACTGAGCCATCTCCCAGGCCCTTGACATCAGATTTTTGCTAGCAGTCCTGGCAAAGGGGACAGTGCCACCCATGCCACCGCCCCCCTGCCCCCCTGTACTGCCTAAGCTTGCCATCTGGTGGACCCTGCAAGTTTGCTTCATAGATGTTTTCCTCCCTTCAAATTCTGGTGCTCAAAAATTACTTTATACCATTTGAACTGACCACCTTCTAACCCACTGCAACCACCAGGTGCCATTGCCACCACTGCCCTGGGCCTCGGCGCCCCCTGCCAAGATGTGTGGCTCCAACGTCTGGGCGAGCCCTGCTGCCGATGCAACCCAGCTGTTAGAAAAGTATCTCCTCTCTGCCCAAGGCCAGCAGTCGGGACCAGGACCCGCAGGGTGCCCTGGGGCCTGAGTGAGAAAGCCGAGCTGAAAGACAAGGATGGGGCCGGACGCACACAGAGGTGACTCCATCTACCCAGTGGAGACAAAGCAACCGCCAGCTCCCGTGCACCCCATGCAGACAGTCAAGGCAGCCCCGCCACCGCCAGTCACTCTGAGACCCAGAGTCCTGGGCAAGCAGCGAACACGATCGCACCCAGCCTGGCCCCGTGCAGCCCCAGAGCACCAGGGCTCTGCGTTTACTTGGTGCGTTTGTTTGCACTTAGAATGAAATAATTTGCAAATTGTTTTTGCTTTGTAGTCATAAATAACAGTTCTAAGCAAAAGGAGCTAATAAGTTTATATTTACAGGTATTATTTATTCAATATAATTTTTGAAAATAGAGTCACAGCTGAGAGTTCAAGTAATTGTTTTCTTTGAAGTGGGTGTATTACCTGCACTGAAAACTGCACATCTGTTACTACACTGTGGCATATCCTGTAAGAAAATCTGTGAGAGCCAGCCAAATAGTGCAGCAGATTAAAGCACCTGTAAGCATGTACAGGGGCCAAGGGTTCAATCCCTGGGCCTGCAGTGCCAGCCCTGCCCCTGGGGCACACTAAGACAGCAATTGAGACTGGGCATGGTGGCACCTGTAATCCCAGCTCTTGGGAAGCTGTAAAAATGCAGAGTATGATCTAGTAGTGAGACCCTGAACACCCTTGTAGACTCTCCCCTAAAAATACGGAAAAAAAAAAAAAAAAAGAAAGAAAATCCGTGAGTTTTTGTTTTGCTTTTTGGGTTTTTAAGACAAGGTCTCTCTATGTATAGCGCAGGCTGGCTTGAACTCACTATGTAGCCCAGGCTGACCTCATACTCATGGCAATCCTCCTGCCTTGGCCTCCTGAGTGCTGGGATCCATGGCAATCCCTCTACCATGACCCCTGGCAGAAAACTTGGTATTGACAGCTTAAAATCTCCTAAGAGGAGGTGAAGCCACAGGAAACACTGTCTAGGGCTGTAAAGCTTCTGCTGCGGCCTGTACCTAGACGTCCCTCAAGGCCTCATGCATGTATAGGTGGGCTCTGGGGAGGTTGCTGGATCATGGGCATGTGCTACTGGGTTAGGGGTGCATGGTAACCATGGGAACTGGCCCAGTCCTCGGCTTAGCATAACTCAGGGTATGGATACTGGGAAGGCCCATGCTGGCTGTAGATGGTGCCAACCAGTAGGCTTGAAGCTAGGATGGAATAAAAAGGGAAAAGAAAGTTGCCTCCTGCTCACCATGCTGTAAACTGGCTCCTCTGCCAGGCCCCTCTGCCAGTCTTCCCTGCCTCTCAGCAGCCAACTGCGGGCTGAAACCTCTACAAACTGTGAGTCAAAATAAACCTCTTTTTTTTTTTTTTTTGGCAGAACCAGAGACTGAACTCAGGCCCTTGTGCTTGCCAGGGAAGTGCTTCCTCCACTGAGCCATCTCCCCGGCCCATAAACCTCTCTCTTAACTTTGGGCGCTGGGCGCTGTGCTCTGAGCAACAAGACACTAACAGACTTGGTCCAGAGGGACGGGTGCTGCTGTGATACGGCTGGGCGCGGGGTGGAGGAGGCTCTGGGACTAGCTTATGGGGAGAGCGGGGCAGCATTGGGGTGCCCGCTGGTGAGGAAGCCCCGAAATGCTATAAGCCACACTGGATGGGAGGTTCTGGTCAAGGCTCAGAAGACCACAAGGTGGGAAGAAATGCCGCAGGTAAAGACAGTCACAGGAGGGTCCTGTGGGGCGCAGGGCCGACCTGGGAATGGGAGTCTAGGCCATGCGTGTTACGCTTCTACAGAAAATTTGTCCACCTTTTCTCAGGTCCAGGGACTGCAGGAGACTGAGATTAAATGTGGTGGGCTAATCAACCTGGTAGAAGAAATTTCAGGGGAGTCTAATATTGAGGCCACTATTAAGGGTTTTTAGCAAGATCTCCACTGAGAATCAAGAGCAAAAGGCCAGTAAGACTGATTTTGAGTTGGCCAAAAAAGAAAGTCCCAGTAAAATGTTGGCCTGTATAGGTGGAATGCAACAAAGAGCCAAACACTTCTGAGCAGGACAGCAGAAAGGAGGCTATGGGTGTCACAAGGACCAGCAGGGCTCTACCCTTTGCTTCCTCAAAATTGCAAAAGCAAAAACTGCTTTGAGAAGAGAGCCCAGCGCGCCGTGCTCGGGGGTATGGGCTGGAGACCTGCTCAGCTTCCACAGCCAAGAGCGAAGGACGCCTGGCCACTGCACCCACACTGGTTTTATTTATATATCATTATTTTTTAATGTATTTAGTACAGGTCTCACTACACAGCTCAGACTCACAGTGAGCCTCCTGTCGCAGCCTCCCCAGCCCTGAGATTACAGGCCTGCACTGCCATAGTTGGTTCTGGGGCTGGCACCGTGTGCAGTATTGGGGATTGAACCTGGGTCTTCGGGTTTGCCAGGCAGACATTTAAGCCACTGAGCTATTTCCCCAGCCCCAGTGTCATGTAGTTCTGAGCACAGCTAGTGGAAAGTCCACCCGGGAGCACAGAATGTCTTACAGCCCGTGTGGGATAAAGGGGCAAGGGTGGCTCCCTGCTGGCTGCCCCCTGCCCGCGAGGGCACGGACTCCCCTGCTGGCCTCGGAGCCAGCTGTGGGCTGACACCTGTACAAGCTGTGAGACCCCTCTAACCCGGGGTGTCAGACACTTTATCCCAGTCACCAGAAAGTAGCTAAAACACCTTCTGAGACGTTACATCAACGAAAGAAAAAGTTTTACTTTAGGGAAGCTTTAAAGAACATGGATAAAGCAACTGAAAAAATTTGTTTTTTATAGAATAACTTTTTAATCTGAAGCATGAGGTAAACAAGGAGGAAACACCCTCCTGGGGGGACGCATCCCCCTCGCTGACTCTGCCCCGTGTGCGGTGTGAGCAGCCATACCTCTGCCTCGCTGGCAGCCGAGACACTTTACACCCCCAGGAGCCAATGAACGGCCCACTGTAGAGCACCACTGCATAAACTGGACAGTGCTGTTGCATTTTTATTTTTATTAGAAAAATAATTTTTTACAGTTATAAATATTGTGCATGTATGGACTTTTCACTCTGGTTTATGCTTTCCATCCCTTTAATTATTGCCGAAGGGCCCCTCAGTATCGTATCACATGTTAGCTGTTAGACACATGAACTATTTCCTCTTTATAGTTAACACATCTGCCGTAAGGGCCAGATAGTGCAGGGGGCTAAAGCGCCTGCGTAGGCAGAGTGTGTCAGCTGAGGTTCAATCCCTGGCATGCTGTGCCCGCCTCACCCTGGGGCACACTGAGACGGTGATGGAGACTGGGCGTGGTGGCGCGGCCTGTAATCCCAGAGCTTGGGAGACTGAAAACAGGAGGATCGCTGAGTCTGATCCACATAGTGAGACCCTGTAGACCCAGTACTAAATACCCAAAAACGAAAAAAAGAAAAGATTTATAAATGTATTTACATCGCTTTGTAAGCTATGACATATTTAGACAAGAGGCTGTTAACATAAAGATATAAGCAATTACAGCAGTTTTTCTATCTGCCATTTATACTCTAGATGTTTAATTTTGTCAGTTGACAAAGTTAACTGGTATCTATTGATATAAGCATAAGAACATTTTCTGACTTTTTTACATATATTAGCTTAGTTGTCCTTAAGCTAGTTTCATCCTAAAATAAACCAGATTCAGACAGCGTCGCTATGAGTAAGTCTCTGCACACACCACGCTCTTGCGTCTGCAGTAGGGATGGCCCCGCATTTTATGCTGTCTGCACTCAGCTCACAGTCATCGTAAAGAATGTCTCTGACTTGCTTGTGACCTCACCTTGCACTATTCGTGTAATACAGAAACTAGCAGCTCTTAAAAGTTTGATTTTGGGGCTGGGGAGAGAACTCAGCACTCTAAACACCTGCCTGGCCTATGCAAGGACCCAGGTTTGATCCCTGGTGCCACATGCCTGCCCGCCTGGGAACTGTGGGCATGCCGTGCCAGCCACTGAAACTGGGCATGATGGCAAACACCTGTAATCCCAGCTCTGGGGGGTTGAGGCATGAGGGTCACTATGAGTATGAGCTGTGTAGTGGACCCTATACCAAATTAATAAAGATTTTTTTAAAAGTTCAATTTTTTTCCTATTAAATTATTTGTTACAAGCACTTTTTTTTAGGAAAACATTGTTTTATTTTTTTCTTTTTTATCACATTAATTGTGCCAAGAGAGTATCGATACTTTGAGTTTTTTTCTTCTTCAAGCAGGTCTTACTCTGTAGCCCAGCCTGACCTCAAACTCACAGTGAGCCTCCTGCCTCAGCCTCAGCCTTACCATACACAGGTAGTATTGATATTATTAATTTTTAAGATATTTTTAAAATTTATTTATTTGTATTTTAACTTGAGTGAAAAATAGAAGCAAAAACAAATAGAAAAAAAGACATAAACAGGGTAATATATAATAACATCAATGTTACAGATTTTCAAAACATGGATAACTAATTATATATATATATATATATATATATATATATATATATATATATATATATATAACAATCCAACACAGATCAGCAGTCCACAATAGAAGTGGGTTATCCACAGAAGTTGTTGACTTGAGCCATTCACAGCTCAGTATATTAACATGACTTTATATATCTCCATTTTTATACTTTTCTTCTGGATGGTTAAGACCAAGTTAAAGCAAGACCTATATAATAAGAAATGTACCTTTTGTATCAGATAAGGTCAGTCAGGTACCCGCAGGGTTTATCCTGTAACTCTGCACCACACTTTGTAGATTCCTTGTCGGTGTCAGCCATGTGGATGAGTCATGGTCATTGCTTGACCAATTTGCTCTCTGTGGAAGCCTGAGAGAAAGTTTTCTCTCCATGTGACTCTCCTTAGGCACACTATACATCATCGATCACATTTCTCTGCGGCTCCATAATCTCCTTGATCAGAAAATTTGGGGCACAGCATTTTTTTTTTATTTTATTTTAGGTAAGGGTCTACACTACTAGGTCAGACTCATACTGACCCTCCTGTGTATAGCCTTCTAAGAATTAGGATTACAGGCACAAGCCACCATGCCCAGTCTCAATAGCTGTCTCAGTGCACCCTGGGGGTGGGGCCAGCACAACAGGCCCTAAAATATCAAATTTTGATTTGTGTTTGTAAGAATTTCTCATTTGAGTTTATTTTTATGACAATTTTTAGATTTCTTTTTTAGCTTACTGCTTTGCTCTCTTTTGAGCTAATTATAGTTCTCCATGTTTTTTTATTTTTTATTTTTTATGTATTTAGTACAGGGTTTCACTACACAAATTGGACTCATAGTGATCCTCACGTTTTCAGCCTCCCAAGCACTGGGATTACAGGTGTGTGCTATGGTGCCCAGTGTCAACCGTTGTCTCGGCGTGCCCTGGGTGGCACAGTATGGCAGGCCAGGGGTCGGATCCCTGGCCCCTGTATCTGCCTAAGCAGGGGCTTTAATCTACTGAGCTATCTGGCTGGCCCTTCTCCATGTTTTTTTTTAAGTACTCAGAGAAATAACATCTCTTAAAATTCTGATATAAACACTTCCCTGGCAAGCACAAGGGTCTGAGTTCAATCCCTAGTTCTGCCAAAAAAAAAAAATCTGATATATTGTAAGATGGCATTTATATTATTAATGATATTATACAGTATATTATCTATTTTCAGATATTGTATATATTTTCCCCTAATCCATTTGCTATCTGAGTTTTTTCTTTTATTGTTAATTCTATCTTTAAATGACCATTTAAATAGACAGGACGTGCACATACTGAGAAATTCAAGCCATCCAAGGGTGAAATGCTCCTTGCCCCCCTTCTGGCCCTCCTCCTCTCCTCAGGAGGAGGAACAGCTCCTCTTACTCTCCTGCATAACATGTCAGGGAACCTTCATTCCTATGTACATTTCTACCAAAGTGCAAAGGACGACATAAGTGACAACATGCACACACTGTCCTGTGCCTGACAGATAAACCCCATGTAAGAAGGTGAGCACCATTTTTTATTCCTAGTCTAATTTTATTAAGACCTATGTAGGTGATTTTATGAAATTCCTATCTTTTTGTAATTACTAGAATGTACTCTGTGACACAGTGCATGATCAGTTTTTATGAGTCACATGCTTTTTTAAAAAGTACACTTCTAAGGCGGGCCAGATAGCTCAGTGGACTGAAAGCACCTGCTTAGCCAGGGCATAGTGGCTGGGGTTCAATCACCAGCTTGGGGGCACTGAGAGGCAATTGAGACTGGGGGGACATGGTGCCGTGTGCCTGTAATCCCAGCTCTCCAGAGGCTGAGAAACAGGGGGATCACTACGAGTCTGATCTGTGGAGTCCGACCCTATAGACCCTGTATTAAATACACTTAAAAAAAGGTATAATCTGGTCTTTGATTTTTTTTTCTGAATCAATTAGCTTTATTTTACTAGCAATCTTAAAATACTATATACCTTTTCCTTGTATGCTTGATCTTTTATGATGATAAAAATATTTTCCACCAAAATAATGTTCCTCTCCATTTCCATATATATATATATATATATATATATATATATATTGCTAAGTTATCAAGGCAGGGAGAGCCAATAAAGATTTTCTCATGCTTTACTGTGTTTTTATCATTACCCTTATCAACCCCTCAGTACCACAGAGCTTAAAAAACCCCTTTTCTGGTTCATTTGAAGTTTCAGCTTTCCGTGCACACACAATGGGAAAGGCCTAAGATGCAGAGGCACAGCTACCGTCCTGACACCAGCTTCAGCAGTCTCCACACTGCAGAGGGTGGTGTCTCGCTGGCGCTGAGGCAGGGGAAGCGAGACGGCTCGTTCCCTCTGACCTGAGTTTCTGACGTTCAGGGCCACACGCGCCGCTGCTGGCTGTCCATCTGCAGCCCCAGATCTTAGGATGCAGTGCACTTTGCAAATGATGGTAGCTATGCCAGGCTTCCAGCAGGCATCACAATCCTTTATTCTGTCATTCTTTGGGTACCTTGGGGTTGTGGTTTGTGTCTAGTTGTCCCCCAAAGCCTCATGCAGTCATGGAGCGGAGACTTCTAGAGTTTGAGATTAATTCATGATCAAGGCTGAAACTATGGGCCTCAGCACTGCTGGGATCATGGGTGTGAGCACTGCACCCGGCCTGGGCGGATGCAGCTTACAGGGGACAGACTTGCTCTCAGCTGCCACTGCCTTGCTGTTTGCTGCCCTCTGCCATCTACCAGGCGGCCTTGGAGCCCGCTGAGTGTGGGCTGACACCCCTTCATTGTGAGTGTCGGGTATTTGTCCCAGCAACAAGAGTACCTGTGGCCCTCAGGGAGTTGGCTGGCCTTCAGGAGCAGGACTGTACCAACGCCAGGCTTCGGAGCCTGCGCAGGCGTGCTCCTTTAGCTCACTCACAACCCCCCCCACCAGCTCAGCAAACTTGTTGGATTTATGTAAGCATTCAGCACCAAGAGATATTCAAATACAGGTGTAGACGCCTAAGATGCCTTAACCTTATCAAATAGTCGTAAAAGGTTCGCCACTTGTAAATGGACAGAAGTGACAGAGTCCCTTTCTACATAACTTATTTTAATATCTATAGCTTTTTGATCTGGCAACACAGTGTTACTGAACCACAACTAAAGGAATACCAGCCACACAGAAGAGAGCTCAGAGGCACTTCATCTCTGACGTCATCCCTGAAATCGCAACACTAACCCTCACCCTTGCAAATAACAGTCTTCAATGTCCTTCTGAGTTTCTGTCAGGTCACGGAACAGTCACATCCAGATTTTATGTGAAAGGTGAACGTTGTTTCCTCACTGCATCCCCTCCTGTGCTCTCAGAGTTTCGAGCTCACAAATCAGAGAAAAGAAGTGACTGTGGCTAAGGGCAGCAGAGGACTCAGGCAAGATCTGGAGCCCAGGAACAGAAGCCCCTGCAGGAGAGAAAGCCTCCTGCTTGTTCGCTTGCTCACTCCTCACTCCAGACACTCCACGGCAGACATTCCTGACCCCTACACATCTGAGAAGGGCTGCTATTAAATAACAGTAAATTTCATAAGTCATTTAGGTGACTAGAGCCTTGCTGGACTCACGTAAATTTCAGGGCCTTGTTACCAATTATACTCTTACAAAGGGGATTTCCAGTTCATACCAAGGTGATAACCAAGAAATACAAACAAGCTTAAGGGGCTAATATTATTGTATTGAAATAAACTCAGATTTCCTGAAAAGGATGCTTTGAAAAGAGGCACAAGAAATCACTAGAACCGGGCTTCTGTCCACCTTGACACCCTCCTGGCTCCAGGGCAAGGGCAGCACGTGGCGTATGAGAGCCGGCCTCCCACCAGCTCCAGCACCGAGCCCTTCCCAGCATTCCGGCTGGCCAGTGGCCCCCACAGGCTGAGCTACCTCATGGTGTGAAAGACTAGTTACTGCTGCCTGTGCCTGGAGACATCGTGTCAGCTCTTATGGAACACAGTCTGGTTCCTTACAAGGAATCAAAGCAGTAAGTGGATTGTTTTGATGGTGTTCATGGAAGACACACTAAGATATCTGTTACTCACTATATAAGATCAAATCTAATTAGGGATGGAAAAGAGAAAAGGTGATACAAGGAGCACCCAGGAGCCCCTGATAAAAAAGTCTCAAAACCCCACCAAGTTCAACACAGGGACAGGTACTTCCCCAAAGTCTTCCCAAAATGTAACAACCTAATTCACCACTCTTCATTTGACTCAGGCCCTCAGCAATCATGCTTAGCCTTTCAGTACTGGGAAGTAAAGTAACTATAAATTCTCTACATTAGAGTTATTCTATGCAGGTGAAAACAGAGATACAATCCCCCCAACATAGAATGTTAAGGACAAAGCAACCCCCGAGGCCCACTGGCCCACACGTGGCCACGCCAGACCGTGTGGGCAGCGCTGAGGGTGCCAACAGGCTGTGAGTGGTCCCTCTGACCTGCAGAATGAGGACGAAGTAGTCTACGGGCTTGTTGCGCTGGTAGAGGTAGTATTCCGGGGATTTCTTATTCTTCTCGTCATACTTCAGCTCCTGGATGACATTGGGGTGCTTTAGCAGTCTTAGAAGGATCTTCTCTGACATCTGGGATGGGCTAAAGGCTTCTACTTCTATAGACATAAACACAACTTGACATTACACTCAAGTGGACGGAAGAGGTCATGCTCGTAAGCAAGGCGTTCCGATAGCAAGAACCCTGGGCACCGAAGCGATCAACACGGAGGAACAGGACCCTGTTGGGTGATCCGCTGGGGACAGATATCTGGGAGAAACCAGAAAATGCTGTAGTCTCAGGTCTGCTCCTTCCTAATCTGTCCTTTCAACCTGACACGGGTTTCACCTTCAGAAAAACATCCTGCACTGCTGGCTGATGGGAATGAAACCAGCCAGCAGCAGCCTCGAGCACAGCAGGCCCCAGCGGCAAGGCCCGCTGACTGGCGACAGCCACAGGAGGTACCAGGCCACGTGCAGAGGGCGGGCACAGTGCAGCTCTGTGGCCAAGGAGAGGTTCAGAAGAAAAGCAAGGCTGTGCATAAGCAACACGCAGGCCAACTTGCTGATGAAACAGCAGCGCTGGTCAGCATTTATGAAGCCAGAAACCTCAAAATAAAAAAATAAAAATCGCTGACTTAAGAGCACTTTCTCAAAACTGGACTTTAGGGTTTCTCAGAGGCAAAGGAGGGTAACATTCAGTGCTATGTTTTCATTTCGTGCTGGTTTTTCTCTTGCGGCGGGGTCTCTTTGTATAGCCTAGGCTGGCCTTGAACTCCAAATCTTCCTGTCTCGGCCTCCAAGTGCTTGTATTATTGGCTGGCACCACCACACCGAGCAAATTTTTTTTTTTTTTTCTGGTGTCAGGGATTGAACTCAGGACCTTGTTCCTGCCAGGCAGGCACCTATGCTGTTGAGCTATATCCTCAGCCCAAATGTGTGGTTCTTAATTGATGAGGAACAATAATACCAGAATTAGAAAAAGAATATGAAGCAAGTTGAAGATCTCATCTTTTAATTAGTTACTGTATGTGAAAGCTATAAATTCTGAGTCTACCTCTGTGATTTTCTTGGTAACAATAGTGCATTGCAGAAAAGTAGGAAAATAGGGAAAAGAAAAAGAAGAACACAAAAACTATCTATAAGCCAAGCAGCGTGACCTGGTAAGCGCCTCTCGGGGCTCCGCCTCAGCACGTGCCCCACGCACGTGTGCATACATATGTGTAGACAGAGAAACACAATCACAATCATAACGTTCTCAGAGTTCTCTCTGTTATTTTTCCCGTCTTATGTCACAGACATCTTCCCTTGTCTGTACTGCAAGCATTTCCACGTATCTGGAAGAGCAGGTGGATTGTGTGTGTGGCTGCTGGTGGCCTCCTTTTCAAAACGTGTACTGCACGCCGCCGAGAGGTGCTGGCAGCACAGCCTGCTACAGACGTCTTCTGTCAGGCTGCAGGTGCCTTCTGCTTTTCTCACCCTGGCCCAGGCCAGCAGAGCTCAGCCCTCCCCTAGACGGCCATGGGTGGGGGTGGTCGGGGCCTCGAGACCCTTCCACCTCGACCGCTCAAAGTAGTCAGTGCTGGCCGGGTGGGGCCTTGGTACTGAGAATACACGCCCCCACAGTGGACCTAAGGTAGTAATCTGGTTTGAAGAGCTCACCAAGAAATTCATGTCAAAGACCTTAGAGTTTCTGATTTCATTAAAACCATAAAAGACAAAGATTTAATTCTAAAAATCTATTTTTCTTCTTTACAACGTATAGCACCTGCACTACTGCTGGCATCCACCTGTTCCTCTGAGGCAGGCCGTCCAGCCAGCCTGCGAGGCAGCAGCCCACAGCTGAGCTGCGGGGGGGGCGGCCTGGCCTAGCGTACACATGCAGTGTGGCTCTGACATTCATCCTTACCTTTCAGACCAATTTTAAGTTACTGGTCCACCTCTGGTAAATGTCTCAGAGGGTTCATGCCGACACTGAACACAGGAGAGGAGAGAATTTAAAGAGAAAAAAACAAAACAAAAAAACACAAAAGTGGCATTACTCATCACCCCAGGTCCCGACCTCCACCCCCAGCCCCCATGGTGTGCTGAGAGGCTCTGGGGCCCCTGCAGCGACCACAAGCCATGGCCGGTGCACTTGCCTGTTGCTAGGAAACGGTGCATGGCCAGGAGCAGCTGTGGGGAGATTTTAACCTTCATCTCGCTGTCCGTCTGCTTAAAGGCAGAAAAATCTTGCTTTCTTTCACGGTGGGCCACTTTCTTTTTCGTTCTGTTATCAGCTAAAAGAGGAACAAGAGAAACAATATAAAGAAGGGCCACTGTCCAGTCCGGGCAGTGAGAGGCAAGCACAGCAGAAGGACTTGCCTGGCACTCCCAGCCGCCCACAGAGAAGGGGTGCTTCTGCACACAGGGAGGCCCTGAGCGTGACCCAGACACCTTCTGTGACACAAGTGGCAGAAGGGTCAGAGGCCCCCGGACGACAGGTGACCTGAGCTCCATGCCGCCACACTGCAGGGCAGGACAGCTGCAGATGACGCGGGAGGGACGCGGTGCCAAACTACTCCCTCAAGAAGCAAACAAGGACGCAGCCACAGAGCACTAATACTACCTGTGAACTCCATTACCGCCCAGACCTGCTCCAAGGTCACTGAGGCAAAGGCCTTGAGCTCTGGCCCAGAGCCCCACGGGGCCCTTTATGGCCCGTGTCCTCTATGCTTTGTTATAAGACTATGCTGCAGCTCAGCAGCACTCCAACAAAGCTCGCTTTATAGGCACTGAAACTGAAGCTTCATTTAATTTTATATGCCACGGAGTAATTATTCTTCCATTGACCTTTTTCAATAATTTAAAAATGTGAAAAACCATGCTTAGCTTGCAGGCTATTCAAAAACAGGCAGCAAGTACTCCTGAGTTGCGGTGTGCCAAACCCTGACACACACGTCACCTCATACAAAATCAATGTTCAAGAATTTTACTCAACAAAGTAACGATCAAGGAAAAACTGCCTGAAGACAGGACACCAGCCGCTCACGCCTCCCCAGGAAACACAAGTTGCCGCCTTCTGACTTCCACTTAGGGAAAACAGGCTCTGACAAGGCTTTTCCTGGAGAGAAGGCAATCATATTTTATACTTTTAAAAAATCTATTTAGTACAGGGTCTACAGGGTCTCACTACATAGATCAGACTAATAATGATGCCCTTGTTTTCAGCCTCCCAAGCGCTGGGGTTACAGGTATGCACCACGACGCCCAGTCTCAAATGCCATCTCAGCATGCCCTGGGAGTGGGGCTGGCACAACAGGCTGGGAATCGAACCCCTGGCCCCTGTGTCTTCGTAAGCAGGCACTTTAATCTGCGGCACTATCTGGCTGGCCCTATATTTTATACTTTTATCTGAAGTTCTTTTGAGAACCAGACAGTGTAAATCAACACAAAGCTTTAAAGTAATTTTCTATTGGCAATGGACATCATCAATCCTGATCAAGAGCATAAATCTTAGATATGCTGGGCATGGTAGCACATGCTTTTGTACTGCCACTCTAGACGGTTCAAGCCTGGCCTAGGCATCTGAGAGAGAGCCTGTCTCAAATGAAAAAATAACAAGAGGCTGAGAATGTTGAGAGATGTGAAGACTAGCTAGCTAACCAATTAACTAACTAGAACAGAATAGAATAGAATAGACCTGAAATCACAAACCTGCAAGAGGTGAAACTTTTATAGGAAATCAGTCTAATCAAGTTTCAAAAGAAGTTCAACTAATACTTCTACAAATCCCAAGCACCTAAGATCTCACAGGTGTTCACACTGTCTCACAAAGTCTATGGAGACAGCCTGGGCCCTGGAGCGGATGAGGGGTGGGACGGAAAGAGCAACACGCCTGCCCTCCAAGTGTCAGGAGGATAAAACAGCCTTGGGAGAGAGGATTTCAAGAACTCTATACAGATCTGAAAAACAGACATATTCTTCAGAGATAATTGTTACCAGACATACACTATTCCTCCAAGGCCCCCGGCAGACTCGTAAGGAGAGGGCTGTTTCCTCCTAGAGACGGGTGCATCCTTCTGCCTGGCTCAGGGCTTGTCAGCCGAGCACCCTGGCGCACTATACTGCTCCCTGGCCCACGCCACACCAGTGTCACCATCCAGCTGCTCCTTCGCTACCTCCATAGCTGCTCCGGCTCCAGACCTGGACCCTCTGCATCCTGAGACTCGGCAGAGGCTTGCAGCCTGACACAGGGCTGAGAATGGAGCCAGAGGCTCTGTGGCTGGTCTCCAGCCCGTCCTGCACTTTCACGAAACATACACATTCAGCCCAGGCGGGGACCAAGTCCACAGGGCCATATCGCCTCCTCCCCGGAGAAGACTGAGACACAGAGAAGCGCAGAAACGGTCCTCACGCAAAGCCTGCTGTCTGGCCTGCGGCTGAAGCCTGCACCTGTGTCTGGCTGCCCTGTCTGTGCATGTCGCCTCCACCGTGACCCCCTTTCCTTTGGGGCAAGGAAATTTCATCTGCTGCCAGCCGTCAGTCCGGCATGGCCCATCCACCTTGTAAGCACATAAGTTACAAACTTAAGGGAAAACAAATGTATTAGAAAAGAATTTGCTCAAATGTATAAAATGAGAATTTAGTAAAGATCCATCAGTGAAAATACAATTGAAATTCAAGAAAACTTTTTATGGCATGTGAGGTGCAGATGAACTGTCAGGAAAGCCTGGCTTTTCAAAAGTACTTGGCCACCCAGTGTCCCAAGATCTGCCCTTCTCTGCCCCACAAAAAGCCAGGAATCCACCAAGGGGCAGCTCCAGCCTCTACACCTGAGTAGAATTACAAAGGCAGACGACACTGGAGGAGAAAGGTCAGAGGCCCCAGCCCATGCGGCAGAAAGAGCACAGGTCGGGAACTCGTGCTCATATGATGCTACTCACTGTACAGATCTGTTTCATCTAGAATCTCAGATTTGATGATCTCTTCAATCACGTCTTCCAAGGTGACGATCCCCAGGACTTCGTAAAACGGGTCTCCTTCACCCTCGTTGTTTACCCGTTGTACAATGGCCAGGTGAGATTTGCCTTTACAGGAAAGAAAGAAAAGTTTAAGAGGTGATTTTCTGGGTTCACCAGATGATCATATGTAATGTAATGTAAAAGGAGCAAATCTTACAGAGCAAAAACTTGATACAGGTGCACTGAAGCACATAAAAATGGTGTGGAAATACAGTGACCACGTGGGGAAACTTCCTGAAGCCCTGAAACACGAAAGCTGGGCCAGAGGAGCCGTCTCCACGCCCGCAGTCCCTGCAGGAAGGGTTGTGGGCTCTGTGAGGGCATCCTCTGCACATCTCAGTGACCTCACGGGAGCAGGGCACTCCGGGACCCTCAGGCCCTGAGGGCAGTGGGATCACCGTCTCCCCAGGCATATTAACACTCCTGCTCGCAGGAGCACTCACAGTGAGGGGCCACGAGCCCCTCCGCAGAGTGGAAGCAGAGCGCCCCTGTGCTACCCCAACGTGTGACAGCTGTCCTGAGGTTCCAGCACTTGTGTGACTGTTTGAGCAGGGAAGAGGACTGGCTCAGGGCCTCACACAGGCCAAACCACTGCTCCGCCCCTGGGCTATACCCTAGGCCCGAGCCCCCCACCCACACACACACTGTCATTTTTACTTGAGAGAATGACTAGTAGTACATCCTGGGTCCTGGGTGTCTATTTTTCTGAAAATAAACAAAACAAAGTTGTCACATCAAGGAAAACCACAGTGTTTGCTACCAATGATAGAAACCGAGCTTTCAATAGAAAATTGGAATTTTTTGAAATTCTTAATCACTAGGAGCTCAATAGCTAAGGACTTTTAGTTTTTTGAGGCAGGGTCTTGCTTTGTAGCGATCTTCCTGCCTCAGCCTCCAAAATGAAGATGCTGACATTGGCACAGGATCGTTAAGCTCCACACTTTATGTGGATTTTACTTCTTTCCCCCAAAACCGTCCTCTTGAGTTTGTTTAGTTTTTCCTCTTCAGTGCCAGGAATCAAATCCAGGTCTTAAGTGAGCTGGGCAAGTGCCCTGCCTCTGAGCTGAGCCTCAGCCCCTCCTGTCCACCTCACCAGCCCACCCGGAGCACCTCGCATGGTCGGCCACCACAGGCCCTGTTCTGGTCTGCACCAGCCTCTCGGCCTTCCCTTGGCTTGCAGGACACTGACGATGTGCACGGCCTGGCCTGGCCTCCTGTACATGCCACGGCTGCCTCACATGCTTCTCGTGATCCCACGGGGCCGTGGATTTCATGGCTCTGACACATGAGGGCCGCCTCAGGACATCATGATAACTCACCCTCAGCCTTTGTTGAACGAGCACTCCCACTGTGAAGTCACTCATTTTTCCCTTGCCCTAGTTCTATTTTTGGAAGCAAGTCACTAAGCAGATCACACCCCCAAGGGAGGGCTGGGGCAGGAATTAAGACCTACTTCCTGGAGAGAGTGCACATGTGCATCTACATACATTACTCAGAATTTAGTAAAGATGATTGTAGACCAAAGTGTTTTAGGGTTGTTTTTTGCTTTGGTTTGGTGTTTTGTGTTTTATTTTGTTTTTAAACAATAGCCCGGGCTGGCCTCGAACTCACGGATCCTGCTGCCTCAGACTGCCAAGTGCTGGGATTACAGCCATGCAACACCATGCCCAGACCCAGATAGACCAAAGGATTTCAGTGAGACAGAATACCAAAAGTTCCCTGGCATGATTTCACATTCTACACTGGTTAGCCTTTAAGAAACAATCACCTGCTGGGTGTGGCAGTGCACTTTTATAATCAAAGCACTTAGGAGGTGGAGGCATGAGAACTGACCCAAGTTTAAGGCCAGCCTCAACTACCCAGTGAGACCAAATCTCAGAGAGGGAGGGAGGAAGGGGAAGGGAGGGGGAAGGGAAGAAGAAGGAGAGGGAGAGGAAGAACCACATAGGGGATTTTGGTATAGTGTCAAAGGGGAATAGTGCCCAAAACAGCTCCTAAAGTGCCCCCTGCTTTCCAGACACCTATCTTCTGAGGACAGCTTCCCTCACGCACCTCAGCCAAGCCTAGCACTGCACAGATAGCTGCCGAAGGCACAAGAATCCAGCCGCTCCATCTCACCAAATAACAGACGCAAAGAAGATAAATGATTCTTCCTACTATTTTGTTTGGAAAGATGGTTATTTTTAATAAAAATGTTATTTATGCTTGGTGGCAGAGCACTTGCCTAGCAGGTGTGAGGCCCTGGGTTGAATCTGTCTCACTAGGGGAAAAGCGGGGGGTGAGGGGAGGTAAATATGTTTTAAATTTCAGTTTCAACTCAAATGCAGTGCCTATCAGAAGTCAGAATCCATATAAATAGAAGTTCAAGGCTCCTCCACAATTTTCAACAGTTTAAAGAACATTTAAGGCAAGAACATTTAAGAACTGCTGCTTTAGGAGTACGCAGAGGCCAGGGGACCGCTTGGGCTCCCAGGCTGGTGAGCTCTGCGTCTGAGCTCCAGCTCAGCCCCTCCTGGGCCACTTGGAGCCCAGGGACAACGAGCAAGCAAGTTTTGGTCTCCTCGCCCCAAGGCCAAGCTCAGGATAAGGCCCCCCCAGAGATGACAGAGGACCCAAGGACGGTGCCGTAGCCTGCCCAGTGAGCTTGCTTTTATCAGTGTTGCTCCCCGGTTCTAGGGCTCCCTCAGCTGCACGACCAGCTTAGGTAGAAGGAAGAAACACCAATGCATGGCACACAGTGACTGAAAGATGCATTTCAATTGTAGGAAAGCCTTTTAAAGCACGATTACCACTTTTCCCAAATCAAGGCACATAAAACACATCCATAAATTACTCCAAAGTAGACATGATCTGGAAACTTCGTGATCAGTTAAGCTTTCTATTTCTTTTTAAATGACAGGCTATGGGGAAGACTTCAGGCTTAGCTGACACTTTAACTTGGGGGGAACACATGCGGGGGGGAGGGTCATGCAGACAAAGTAGCCAGACAAAGCAGAAGTGCTCTGTGGAGGCCGTGTCCACCAAGTTCCCAGGACAGCCCAAAAAGCCAATCCCCTCTCCCCGTGGGACAATCAGGCCTCCCAACAGTCTCAGGCCTGACCTGCTCACAGCCAAGGAACGAACACATTAGCGGCCAAGGTGGCCGGGAGGGGCGCCACTCAGCCACAGATGCGAACCCACCACAGGCCAAGTCAACCCCAAGCGAGGTCACTGGTCTCACTGGGCTTCTCTCATGTGGGTTCCCAGAGACCCAGCACAAGCAGTTAAAAATTCTTGGTGACTGCTGTCTGTCGAAAGTTAAATTCTTTTGCTATTCCCAGCTTGTGATCATTTAAAAGGAATTTTCCAAAGCAAGGTCTAATATTAGACTTAAAATGAAGTTTCCATTCCACTGAGGCGCTATGCTCACCAAAGTAACTACCGCATAATCAGATTGTCTTGGAGCAATTCGTTTAAATGCAGATGGACATACTTGAAATACCAGCTGCACGGCACCCACAGATCTGGAAAGGGGCTTACTCCGGGAGAGATCATTCATGTAATTAGGCTTCTTAGACTGGAAATTAAGTTTTCTCCCCGGTAGCCCCTGACACCCTCACCTCTACCTCTGAAATACCTCAGCTCACCCGAGCTTACTGTTTTAGCTTGGAGGGGAGAACTCCAGTTTTCTGAACCTGGTGCACAGCGCACCCCACACACAAGCCACCCTGTCCCTTACCTGGGCCTTCGGGCACAGTGGCTGTGTGCACCTGCCCCCTCAGCCACTCCCCGCAGAGGCCTGAGTCTCCAGTCTTCCAGCCTCCCTAGGAGTGAACCTAAACAAAAGAGCAAGTGGCCTCCAGCACAGAGCGCTGTCAACACTAATGTGTGACCTTTCTGAACATGAGTGGTGCAGAAATTCAGTCAAGATAGAAAGCAGAAAAGCAACTTCAGAGAAACAATAAGACTGAGCTGCCAAACACAAAAGAGAATATAAACTGATGAATTTTTAACTCTGAACGAGAAGAATGAAAATACAGCAGTGAGAAAATAAAATAAAATACACTGTTTGAGTAGAAGTAGATTAAGTGGGCTGAGGGAACTGCGCGTGAAGTGCAGACAGCATACCCGCAGCCATCACGGGCCTTGGCGGCACTCAGGCTGGGCATGCCAGGGCTTCCGCATCCGGTTCTGGCAATGGAGGGGAAGGCGTCACTAAGCCAGGGCTGAGGGGACAAAGAGGCCCTGGTTTTCAGAGCAGGGCCCATGAGCAGGTCTCCACTTAAACTTGGAATAAGAAGGTATTAGGAAATACCAGCCTAAACTGGCAACCGTGAAGGCCCGGCCAGGGTGGGGTGTGTGCTGCAGGAGGGTTGGAGCCGGTCTTCACGGGGAGCTGGATGAAGCCACTAGCCACCACCACGGCGCAGCATCGGGGTGCATTGCTCACCCGCTGTCCCATGAGTCCAAGTGCTCCCGGTGTTCTCTGGGAACTGTAGGCTTGGCCCAGGAGGTCAGCAGTGGCCCCATCTGCACACTTCTTGGCTCAAATTCTGAATGACAGAGGCTATCTGCATTTTGGTAATCAGAAAACATCAAAAAACAACAGGACAGCGGCGAGGCCGAGGACCAGGCCGTCCAGTGGAGACACACGCGTGTCTGCCCCTGCACAACGCTGCTGGCAGGGCCCTGAGGTGACACAGGTGGCGGGCACCTATGACAGCTGACGATAAAGCCAAGAGGGTGGGTGAAGTGGCAACGATCAGGAAACCTGACCATAGCCCTGTTAGTGCCAGGCAAAGGGGCCTTGCAGAGTCCCAAAACACCATTTGAGCCACAGTTAGGAATAAACCCACAGAAGCCCCGGGAGCCGACATTTTGTACTCCTTCCTGGCACATCATACAGTTGCAGGGGCAGTCTCAGCACAGGAGGCGATGACTCCTGGCGCCCCAGAAGCTGTGCGATGGCATGGCCCCACCTGTGTCACCGACAGAGCACAGGAATCATCTGGGTTCTTTTTTTAAGGCATGCAGCACTGTTGGATGTGGTGTTGTACACCTGTGACCCCAGAACCTGGGAGGCTGAGGCAGGAGGATTGCTGGGAGTCTGAGATCAGCCTGGACTATACAGTGACTTGAAAACCAGTCTGAGCTACACAACAAGACTCTGTCTCCAAAAACCAAAACAATAATAATGATATAAAAGACTGCCAGCTGGGCATGGTGGTACACAGCTGTAATCCCAGCACTCAAGAAGCTGAGCCTAAAGGACTGTCACCAATTTGAGGCCAGCCTGGGTTACACAGTGAGTTCAAGGCCCCTGAGCTGCATAGTGAGACCCTGTCTCACAAAGCCAAAATAAGCCAAACAGAACAGGACAGAGAAGACCTCCAGCGCAACCAGCAGAAAGCAGTGATGAGGTAGTAAGCAGGCGTCAGGGCCCTTCCCAAGAGGAAGCCCAGCCGGTGACAAATGCCAAGCCGTTCTTCCTGTCATGTCTAAGCAGCTGGGAGGGAGGAGGCATCTTGCTGGCCCTCTTGGAGCTCTCCCAAGGAAACCAGGTTGCAGTCAAGAAAGTCACGTCCTTTAAATAGCCTCAGACTTGGCCTTGATCTAGTTTGCAAGTGAACACTCAGATCGGCAAGATATGCGAACAGAACACTTGGCAGTGTAAACCTCAGTGGGCCAGGCCACCCAAACGCGCTTAGTCATTCCCTAAGTATGTCCTGAATGCCTACTATGTGCCAGGCTCATGCCATAGGGAACAAGACAAAGCCCTGGCTCTCGCAAGGCACATTCCAGCAAGGCAGACAGGAAGGACCAAACTGTGTGTGTGTCACACTGTCCAATGGGCTGCAGGTCACATTTCATACAGGGTGGGCAGGAAAAGGCTAGAGGACACTAAGGAGCCCAGGGGCGGCTGTGGGCCGGGCAGGCTTCTGGGTGCAGGAACATTCTAGAGCCCTTGCGAGGGAGCCACCTGGTGTGCTGGGGCAAGAGCTGTGCCAGCACACTGGGCCAGGGCACGGGAGGGCTGGGCAGACAGCGAGGTGCTTGCGCGAGGCGTTTGTGCGCTGTTGTCAGCGGCCTGGGGCTGGGGAAGAGTGGTAGGCAAGGCTGCAGCTGCACAGGAAGCAGCGGCCTTAGAAACATACATATATATATGTTTTTATTTTGATTGGGGCCTTGAGATGCTGCTGAGCTGGCCTCAAACTTCTGCACTCCTGCCTCAGTCTCCCAAGCAGCTGGGACCTCAGGCCTGTGCACTATATCCACTCTGGGCCGTCAGACCTTTCCTCAGAGCCACCAGGACTCGAGACTCACTCACTCAAGGCGGGAGGGGCAAGGGCGAGGTCACCCGCAGGTTTTCGGCCTGGCACTGGGCAGGAAGGAGCTGGCATTTACTGAGGAAGGTGTGTGTGTGGAAGGAGAGCCCAGCCCGCCTGGAAGAGGCCGAGTTGGAGTGAGATGCCCAGCAGAAACCATACTGGGAACGCTGAGCAGAGTCCGGTACAGGAGGGCAGAGTTCACGCAAGAGAAGGAGCAACGTGGGCCACAGATCAAAGCTGGGAGTCACCAGAGACAAGCGCAAGCCCTGTGCTGGGTCTAGAGGACGGGAAGAGGAAAGACTGGCAATAAACCCGAGTACAGCTGCTCAAGTTTTGTGGATTTTTTGGGGTGGGGGGGTGGGGTAGGTAGGTTTTTTGTTTTTTTTAAGAACTGGAGAATTTCAATCCCCAGTACTGCAAGAAAAAAAGAACTGGAGATTGAACCCAGGGCCTTAACACTAAGCTCCCAAGTCCTTTTTTTTTTCTTAATTTTCAGAGGGTCTCTATGAGCAGTGGACCCAGGCTGGCCTTGGGCTGTGGTCCTCGCGCTCCAGCTGCCTGTGCTGGGATCACGGCCACTGGGCCTAGCCCCAAGCTCTAAAGAGTTCAGATATAATCCAAAGAAGGACTGAGGGCCGGCCAGCAGCTCCGCCGACTGAAGCGCCTGCTTGGGCAGAGCACAGCGCCCAGGGTTCACCCAGCTGTGTCATGCTGCGCCTGCCCCTGGGGGCCTGAGGCTGTGACTGAGACAGGGCGTGGCGGCGCGAGCCCGTTAGCCCAGCAGTGGGAGGCTGAAAACAGGAGGAGAGGCCGATCGGTGTAGTGAGACCTGCAGGCTCTGTACCAGATACATTTTTTTAAAAAAAGGACTGAGTAGCCAAGGGCGGGGCCACGCAGCACGTGGGAGGCGGAGGAGGAGGGAGAGTGATCACCTCAAGTTTGAGGCCAGGCTGGGTTACCTGGCGACTTCAAGGCCAGCCTGAACTTCATAGTGAGACTGTCTCAAAAAAAAAAAAAAAAAAGAAGGCTGAGAAAAAGTGACCACTCAGTAAAGAGAATAAACAGAATGTTGTTTTGGAAGCCAATATTTTATTTTATTTTATTTTTATTTATTATTTTATTTTATTTTATTTTATTTTATTGTGTGTGTGTGTGTGTGTGTGTGTGTGTGTGTGTGTGTGTGTGTGTGTGTGTTTAGTGCAGGGTACAGGGCCTCACTACAGATTGTACTCTAGTGATTCTCCTGTTTTCAGCCTCCCAAGCTCAGGATTATAGGCAAGCCCCACCACACCCACCCTCAATCACTATCTCTACCCCAGGGGCGGGCGGGGCCAGCATGGCCCACCATGGATTGAACCCCAGTCCCTGCATCTGCCTGAGCAGGCACTTTAATCTGCTGAGCTATCTGGCCAGCCCTTAGAAGCCAGTTTTTTTTTTTTTTAATGCTTTAGAAAAATGATTTTAAGAAGCAGAAGGCAACCAAAAGTATCAAATGCAGTCAAAAGTTGTGAATGATGATTTTGGGGACAATATACACTCAAGAAAAGTCATGAGCAAAGGGTCACTGGTAAGTGACAAGCCCAGAGACTGATGTCTTCGTCCAATACAACCTCTATTTCTCTTCCTCCTCCTCCTCCTCCTTGTGCTCTTCCTACTCCCCCCTGTTCCTCCTCCTTCTCTTCCTCCTACTCCCCCTGTTCCTCCTCTTCCTGTTTCTCCTCTTCTTCCTCCTCCTCCTCCTCCTCTTCCTCCCCTTCTTAAGTTTTTCTGTGTTTCACGCCTACTTCTCTTCTGACACAGTGGTCTGCTTACACCAGACAGCCTTGACCAGAAGCAGACGCATCATCGAACCACCCAGCCCTGAGGTCTCCACCCATCTACAAATACATTAGATTCCTAACCACCCAGGCTCAAGATCCTGAAACCAGCTCACCTCTTCTCTTCCTCCAGCTTTTTTCCTTTTGAATGAATACAGACACATGTGGAGCTGCTGTCCAGGAAGGATGGCGGGAGGCAGGGCACGAAGGAGGCCGGGAGCAGGAGGACGCAGGACGCCCCCCTGGGGCCAGGCCTGCCAGGCCAGCGCCCTCTCCTGTCCCTCCCCTGGGCGGACACCCTGTCTCATGGAACTGAGTGGCAGCCCAACTTCTGAACCGGGATGCGAGTCTGCTAAGCTCAGCTGTGCCGGAGCACAGTGCACAGGTGTGCGTCCTGCACCTCAGAGGCAACCCAAGGCACGTGCTGTACAATGAACTAGGCCATCCAGGGAGTGGCCACAGACCCCAGAGATGCTGGGCAGGAATCAGGCCCGGCTCAGCCTTCAAACGTCTAAAAGGAAAGCCAGCCTTCGGGCCTCATCTCTCCTAGGCCAATAGTTCCTTATGACACTGACCCCTTGCACACACAACTGCTCCGGGCTCTTTACTCCTGCACGCATGAGGAAAAGCACACTGCAGGCAGGCGCAATCGTGGCACCCGCTGTTCTCAAGGGTTTTCTGGGAGGGGACGTCAGGGCCATGGCAGCCCTGTGCCCAGAGCTCCCCCCTTCTGCTCACGCTCCAACCAGGCAGATGACTTCATGCCCTGCTCGCTCGCTCGCTCGCCTTCCTTCCTCACTGCGCTGAGCCTTTTAATCCTTTAGACACTTAAATCCTTAACGAGGAACCCTGCCCAAGGGATGGCTAGGCCAGGACACCTTTTTTGTGCCCCAAGGGTAGAAGCTGCCTTTCACAGCTCAGAAGGCCCTCAGGGTCATCTGAATGCCCCTCTAGCCCTTGCCTGGCTCCTCTGCCCCGTGGTGAGCGCTGTGTCTCCCGTGCCCCCACACTGAAGCCCACCCTAGAGAACGGGTCACAAGGAGAACAGGACAGCCCAAGCCCTCAGGCCTGGCCCAGCACAACGGCTCAGACGCTGCACAGCTTTGGAGGTGCCCAGCTCTAAGGACCCGCGTCTCTCTCTCTCTCTTTTTTTTTTTTTTTTTTTTTTTGTGGAACCGGGGATTGAACTCCGGCCCTTGTGCTTGCCAGGGAAGCGCTTATTCCATTGAGCCGTCTCCCTGGCCCCTGGACCCGCGTCTCTCTTAACAGCGGGCAAGGCAGTAGCGAGCCACTTCCCTCTCAACCCCACAACTAAAAACCAAATTAAGAAAGCCCTGAATCCAAAACCCACTGCACCAACACGTACAGCTCTTTCTTGGCTCTCTATAATGCCCCCAGGCCTCTCACAGGCTCCTGCAATGGGCTCGACCTGGAGTCGTGCCCACCAAGGAGAAGCAGCAATGTCATGTACGGAGCTATCATTTAGCTATTTCTGTATGACTCAAAGTTAAAATTAAAATAAAACAACAAAATTCATGATTTTTTTCAAGTACTTATTTTACCTCCACAGCCCTAACAGAGTGAAGTTCATTTTTTCCAATTGATTTTTCCCACCATAAAATACACCAGAAAAATGTGATGCAGACCCTAAAATAGCACTGTGCAAACACTGTGGGTATATATAGTGCAGCTCTGGCTGCATATAGGGCCACTGGGCTCCAGTGGTGATAACACTGCTATTCTAGGACACAAAAGCCCCACAGCTTCGCCTTTTCCAGAATTCCGCACTGACCATGCACAGCTGCCCAGTGTCCCTCACATAACGGCCCCCACTTCCACCGACCTCACCGCCAGGGGGGCCTCGGTCATGCACCCATGAGGTGACTGAGACAAGATCTCACTGAGTAGTCCAGGCTAACCAGGAACTCACGACACTTCTACCTCTGCCTCCCACGTTCTGGGGTGACGGGAGTGTGCCACTATTTTTTTTTAATTTGGTACCAGGATTTGAACTCAGGACCTCACATTTGCCAGGCAGGCACTGTGCCATTGAGCTATATCCCCAGCCTACCATTTCTTTCTTCTTCTCTTTTTGCAGTACTGGAGACCAAACTCGGGACCTTGTGTGCTGAGCTATCTCCCCAGTTCGCACCATTTCTTAACATGCCTATTTCTTAACACTGAAACAGTTCGATCCATGACCAACATTCTTTACTGTAGTTTCTTATTCTATGTCCATAAGAACTAAAACAGAAAATAAATTTCAAATTGAAAATATGTTTTAATACAATAATATTTAATTATCTTTTTAAATATTTCAAAACTATTTTTACTGACTGGTTTAATTTATTTCTCCATAAAAGAGAAGTGTGTAGGCCAGGCATGGTGGGTCACACCTGCAATCCCAACACTCAGGAGGCCGAGGGTTGTTGTGAGTTTATGTCCAGCCTGGGCTATAAAGTGAGCTTTAGGCCAGCTTGAACTACATAGTTTGTACTTTTTTTTTTTTTGGTGGAACCAGTGATTGAACCCAGGGCCTTGTGCTTGCCAGGCAAGTACTAATTCTACTGAGCCACCTTCCTAGCCCCTTCAATTTGTACAACATTCGGCTAAATGACATTTTCCCTGAAAAGTGCCTCTGCATGCTTAGCAGCTTCTTCTGCGTTGAAGTTTTAGGTGCTGCCTGCCTTTACTTCCAAGGCTTTAGCCACAGGGATCTCGATCTGATTACAAGGTGAAGCCAGCGCCCTTTTCCAGTATGCCCAATGTTGTATCTAAGAATTTGACCTACACTTTTTTTTTAATTCATTTATTTATTACAGTGTCTCGTTACACATCACAGATTCTTTTTTTGCGGGGGTGGGGGAGGTCAGCTCAGGCTGTCCTGGGGGGAGGGGCTGGCATGGCATGTGGTGCTGGGGATCGAACCGCAGTCCCTGAGAGACGCTTTAGACCGCTGAGCTATCTTGCCAGCCCCTGACCTGCACTTTTATAGAACACATTAAAACACTACACTTAACTGTCACAATTTTCCATCAGACATACTTTCTTCCACCCATCAAATATATAACTAATCTATACTTCATTCCCAACACAGTGTTGTAGGCAGCTAAGTCAGATAGAACTATTCTAGGCACTCAGACAGGGCCAGGCCCTCAAGGACAACATGAAGACAAGGAGACTCTGCAACTGTGGGAGAGACAAGACACCCCTGCTGTGGGCCAGACCTCCAGACAAAAGTAAACAAATGCAGCCACATACTTCCTTGGGGATGCACACCAGGGACTGATATTCCAAGTAGGTATCAATCACCTTGAAAGAGCTCAAATGAGTCACTGACCCAACTCCCAACACGAAGAGACCCTGACCTGTATCTACACCCACTTACCACTGGATTTAGTCAATTTTACCTGAGCAATGGTGCTTGTAACCTCACTAGTTGACCATAGCTTTGTCCCATCTCATGCCCACCTAAGCATGTTCTCCACTACCTTAGACCCGCCTCACCACATGGTGTTGCTCTATAAAAGTCTCTGGAAGAGACAGCTTCCCAGGAGACAACCTGCTAGGGTCCCTCTTCTGTCCTCTCTGGCAGGAGCTTTCTTTCCCCAACAAATATATTCTGCTCTTCTACTGAGCCATCTCCCTGGCCCTAAAGATTCTTCTTTTTTTTTTCCCCAGTGGAATATATTCTGCTCTTAACCTCAGTTCATTCCTAAAGTTCATTCTTCGGTTTTGGAGAATGTAAACTCGTCCCAGGTACCTTTCAGGCTGGGAGTTTCATCTCCCCTGTGTCATTTGGAGGTCATCCAGCGAGATCACTGGACGGAGGTATGAGTTTGCTTTTCTTTCATAGATTCTGGATTGGGACTCACATAGGTAATTGCTTTTTATGCTTCAAATGTTGATATGTCTTTGCCCATTGCTCATAATTGTTCATGCTTTGCCTCATACAGCTTTGTCTCATTTAGTTTTATTAAAATTGCTTACAATTGCTTATGCTTTGTCTCATATGGTTTTGTTAAAATGTTGGCCAAAATCTTGTCGTTGGCAAATCTAAGTTAAAACATTAAAGTGTTGTAAGATTATTTCTTTAGTGGGATATTTTATGACTGTTTTGTACTTGTACATGTTGCATATGTACTGGTATCCCTTGTTTGACTAGAAAATAGCGCTAGAGAGAGAAAAACATTATAAAGCCTCCCAGTGGGCTTTATGTAAACTTCTGTTACACGGGACTTTTAAATCTAGCTCAGACTTGGAAAATACACGTGCCTGTATATGAAACACAGGACTCCTTTTGGCAACTAATGACATTAGATCGGCAACCGTTCTTAAAGACTTGGAGGACACATTGGCTCTGATCCCCCTCTACATGTGAGAGGAAATGTCAGGCCTGCTCTGTTTCACTTTCCTTTCTTGGGCAGTACTCCTAACTTCCCTACCTCTTTGCACTTCCCTTTTTATTTTTTAATTTTTATGTATTTGGTACAGAGTCTGCAGGGTCTACAGGGTCTCACTACATTGACTGAACTTGTGATTCTCCTGTTTTTCAGGCCTGCGCCACCACGCCCGGTCTCAATGGCCCTCTCAGCGAGCCACGGGGGTGGGGCCAGCACAGCCAGCCAGGGATGGAACCCCAGGCGCTGCACTCTGACGAAGCAGCAGGCCTTTAGTCTGCTGAGATATCTGACTGGCCCTTACTTTCCTTTTGAGCGGCGTGTAAGATTAGGGAAACTCTGTTTTAACTTAGCGAAGCCAGATCTTAGAAAATGAGTGTTTGTTAACGCCGAAGACAGGGAAGTCATTTTAGAGAAAGGACACATACCCCATCTCTGGGTCAGAGGAGACAAAAAGGAACTATACCCATTCAGGAGGACACATATAAGAGCCAGGTCCCAGCTTAGCATTCTGGGCAGGTCTCCTTTGGAAGGCTAAACCTGAGACACAGTGGAGAGAACCAACTTCTGGGTGACACCAGAAGGAGCTATCTCCAAAAGCAGCACACTTATGGGACCAAAATACATTTAGTGTAAGCGGAGATCTCAACTTTTCTCCTAGGTCTAGTTATCATTTAGGTACATAAGAGCTAAGTTGTAGACTTTAAAACCTTTACTGTAAAGTGCTAGGTATCTTGTTCAGGCTTTTAACTATCCCTTATAGAACTCTGAGAAACAGCGGTCACTCTGCCAGCTGATACATGCTCCTAGAGCAGCTGCCACTCTTAGGCAGAGGACAGATTTCCTCAGCCGTTCTTTGGTGAATCCCCGTTGAAGCCAATGGCTAATGGAATGTAGACCAGAGAGACAACCGGATTCCCTTCTGGAGACTGATCTCTGGTTGTGTGGGCTAATAGAAACTGAGAACACCTGTCACGGCCAGGGCTGCTCTCTGGCGGATACCCAAAGGGGCTTGGTGGAAACTGGCTCTTGACCACTGAAAGATCTCCACTTACCTATAGTACATTTCTATCTCTTCTAGCAAACTACGAATTCTAGATTTTCAGCAGAACCACTTAATTAGCCACTACTTCAGAAATTAGGCTGAGGCGGCTTGCAATAGTTTACATTCCACAGCAGGTATCAGGGGAATGATTTACACCTGTGCCTTACATGTTACCTAAGAATAAGGGGGGGAAAAACTAAGAATAAGCAAGATTTTTTGTCAGCCTTAAAGTGGTCCCCCCCTCCCCCCAGCTGCCACCAGTACCAGGGATTGAACTCAGGGCCTTGTGCTTGCCAGGCAAGCACTTGTTCTACTGAGCTATCTCCCCAGCAAAGTGTTTTTATCAACATGTAAAATGTGGTTCTTAGATGATAAATATAAGTTTAACCTGTGAGCTTCAAATTTAAATCTTGTCTAGTTGCTAAAAATGTTTGCCTAGGTGATAAGATGGAAAACACAAGTATCTGGATTCTTGACTCAGTGTATGGGGCCAAATCCCTCCAGTCAGTTGTTCCATCTGTCTCTAGAAGAGCCCTGGGTAGTCGGAAAGGTGCTCACTTCCAATGGACCCTTTTATGCAACTGTTTTGCTTCCTTCTACAGACATTCCTGTCACCAGACCAATTGTAACTTACACTTACAAATATTCAAAAAGCGTAAGTGAAGGGGGGCTAGGGAGATAGCTCAGTGGGATAAGCACCAGCCTGGCAAGCGCAAGGGCCTGAGTTCAATCCCCGGTTCCACAAAAAAAAAAAAAAAGATAAATTTGTCTTGCAGTCAGATTTTGTTTGTATTCAGAAAATCATTATTATTTAGTTTTAAAATGTAGATGTGAAGAGCCAGCGAATGGACTAAGTGCCTGCTTAGGCAAGCACAGGGACTGGGGTTCGATCCCTGGCACCACATATTGCATAGGCCCTGCCCATGGGCGTGCTGAGCTGGCAATGGAGTCCGGGCATGGCGGCACACGCCTGCAGTCCCAGCTGAAAACAGGAGGATCACTAGAGTCCAAGCTGCACACTGAGACCCTGTACTAAAAACAAAAACACAAAAATGTGGATATGGACAACAGGAGGAGCAGGCAGCTCAGGGGCTGCGCCCAAGGCACTCACCACTCCAGAGCCTCGGGTGGCTGCTGCCTGGCCGTGGGTGCCTGCGGACAAGCCAGCGAGGCCCAGCCTCACCACCTCTACTGAGTGTCAGGTGCCCCATCTGCCCTTCTAGTCTAGCGGGTGGCGCTTCTAGATAGCTGCAAACCAGCCCTCCACGGGGCGGCACCTTCCTTAGCTGAATTTGTGCAAGCCCTCGAAGATAATACCCTTTGATGAAGCAAATAATTTGGAACTTCCAGAGTTCATGTACCTTTTGCTTTCAGTGACCTTAAGCAGATAAAAATCAGATCTTAGAAAATCTTTAGATGAGTACGTAAAGACCTACAAGCTAGAATCGAAAGATGCGATGTCAATCTTAAACCAAGCATTGCTTCTAATGAAAGACAAACAGCCACTACAAGCTGCTACTGCATTTGGAAATAAATATATTGTTAATTTTAAACAGCCAGAAGATAGCCAGTGGGACTACCTGTTCCCACTGGAGCCTGAGCAGTCAGAGCCTGCTGGCTTAATAGGCCAGGCAGGAGCCTGGAAAAGACAGTTTCCTTCAAATACGTATTTCTGAAGGTCTAAGAAGAACTAAAACCAAGCCTTCTCGTTATTTTAAACTTTCAGCTATTTATCAGGAGAAAGATGAACACTACTCAGCTTTCTTAAAATGTTTAATAGAGAGACTGATTATTCTTACAGATAAGTTCATTACTTAGATCCAGATGTTAGAAAAGAGCTACAAAAAACAGATTTTTGCTCTAGATAACTCACTTGATACTTCAGTAAAAACTTCCTTAGTGTCCTATAATCAGGACTGGGAGAAAACCGGGGAGAGAAAACAGAGATCAAAAATGGCTTCCTTTGTTGCAGCCTCAAATCAGACCCAAGGTCTGATACTCTGGGCTCCAAAGAAAGCTCAGTGACGAAGTTCATCTGCTATCACTGTCACAAGCCTGGCCACCGTAAGAGGGACTGCCCTAAGAGGCCCACAAGCCATGTCCTCACTGCCAAGGCAGCCACGGAAAGTGACACTGCACTCTGAGGCGGAGGCCCCCGAGCTCAGGCTGGGCTTCCCAGGTAGTCCAGCAGGACTGAAGGGCCCTGGGCCTGCCTCCTCCCTCTGGCTGGATGTTACCTCTGCCTGTCAGCCCTATGGAGGAGCCCTGGGTAACCATGACTATGGAGGGGGAAAAAGTCCAACTTATTGCTGGACATTGGTACGGGTCTCTGTCCTTCTCCAGCCCTGAGCTTCCTTCCAGTCATCGTACCTCAATAGAGACAGACTTCAGAAGACATCCTGCTTTAGCTGTAACTGAGATAACTTTCTCTTCACTCATTCCTTTTAGTTATACCTCAAAGCCCAGCTCTCATCCTGGAGAGATTTTATTTTATTTTATTTATTTATTGGCAGAACCGGGGATTGAACTCAGTCCTTGTGCTCACCAGGGAAGCGCTTATTCCACTGAGCCATCTCCTTGGCCCCGAGAGATTTTATTGTCTAAATACTACAATATATATTCAGGTTGCTAACTAATAAAAATTATGCTGGGACTGGTTTTTACAAATGTAATACATACTGTTGTTCATGTATAAGACTTAAAAAAGTCTGTCACTAGTTAAAACAAGTTCCCAAAGACAGATAGAATTCTGGTATGAGAAAAGGTCTAAAAACACTGGCTGTGCCTTGTCAAATAGCTTTGGGCTTATACATAGAGCCAGACCTTATCTTTAGAACATAAAACTCATAGCCGCAGTGTTAGAAGAAAAAGCCCTCCACAGTGTCTCTTGCTGACACACAGGGTCGTATCTAGAACACTGAATGGGACATAGGTTTAATCTGACTGAAGGTTATGCATGGCATGACAAATGCATAAGTTCACCTGGTTGATTTCTGATGTAACTCAGATATTTCATGCAGATAGTAAATACAGGTATGACCTCTCTTAACTAAAGCTAGAGGGACTTACAGCAAAATATGAGGCTATGAACTAAAGGATTTAGAATAGCAGTTGGGTTACAACTGCTATTCCTTCAAAAAAGATTATACATTTATCTGTGAGCTCAAGCTCATGCTTTGATTATACATGCTCCAATACCTTGAAAAATTTGTTCTTTCTTAGAAGATACCAAAACCCAGGTAAAATCTATAGCAAATATGCTAGATTACTTTTAGATTCTTTTACTGAGATCCACCAGATTTTGTCTATAGCGACATATTAAGGCCTTAACTAACTGTGCATCTCATACAGCCAGGTGAGTTGAGCCTTCTCGAGGTTTCCTGCCTCATTATAAGAGAAGCTGTCTTCAGGTTCCTTGGGCAGGGCTGCCTGCAGGAGGCCTTAAAACCAGAAAGTTGTATCTTGCTCTGTGGGCCCCAGATATCTGACACAAGCTGCAGAAGTTAGAAGGGTCTGCAGGAATGAATTGGTCTCAGTTGAGGTGTTTCAGAGTAGAAAGGATACAGAAAGGAATTATAGACAGAAAATGAGAGTGGTGATACTAGTAGCCTACAGGAAGGAAGGCCAGTCGAGAAACAAGGAAAAAGTTATGTTTCCCTGGGTGCAGACAGAGAGAAAGGACATTTCAAGCAAAAATTGTCCAAAGCTGCTAGAGAGGGAAAAAAGAAAGTGTTCATGACGGAATCAGAGGAAGTATCAGATTGAGGTGGTCATGGGTCTTCCCTTCTCAGCCTGAGGGAACCCATGTTAACTGCCAATATAAGGCAAAGCTTGCTAGACTTTTGACAGATGCTCATGCAGATTTGTCAGTAATCACCCAGCCAGTAGCCTCACTTGCAAACTGCTGAGTACTCAGTGTTTTCCCTAGGTCTGGCAGTTCATGTGCCCCCAGTAAAAACAGAGTTAGCCAGTTTATTTGAGATAATACCCAATGGCCATGAAAGGTAAAAGAGGGATGAAACCTCACATTTAGGAGATCTGTGCTAATGGATCTACAGAAAGTTCTGATGAGTCTTTTTACAATTACAAACTTTAAAAGGTTATTACCTTCCAGATCCTCCTAATGTCTCAATAGCTGTCCAAGATATTCGACATCAAATCTATGGTATGTGAGGTTCCCCGGACCCTAGCTTTATCACTATATTCATAATTATCCTGTTGATGTGATTATTTGACCCATGAATGTTTGTTTCTTTGGCTTTGTTTCCTCTAGATTCAAAGTTATATGCCTGCCCAAGATAAAAATTCCTAGTGTCTATTGAGGGTCTTTAGATAGAACCTCTGGAAAGGGTCTCTGACCACGAGTTCACAACTATGACCCCTCTCAGCCTGAAGAAGCCAGAGCTGTCATTGCCCGTGGTTCACTCTTGGCAGTTACTTCTTCAGAGGGGGGAATGTTGTAGGCAGCTAAGTCAGATAGAACTATTTATTATAGGCACTCAGACAGGGCCAGGCCCTCAAGGACAATATGGAAGATAAGGTGACTTTGCAACTTTGGAAGAGACAGACACTCTCTGCTGTGGGTCAGATCTTGGGAGGCAAAAAAGTAAACAAATGCAGCCACATACTTCCCTGGGGATGCACACCAGGGATTGATATTCCAAATAGGTATCAATCACCTTGAAAGAGCCCAAATGAGTCACTAACCCAACCCCCAACATGAAGAGACCCTTACCTGTATTCATACCCACTTGCCACTGGATTCAGTCAATTTTACCTGAGCAATGGTGCTTGTAATCTCATTGGTTGACCATAGTTTTGTCCCACCTCATGCTTACCTGGTGAGTTCCCATGCCTTCTCCACCACCTTAGACCCACCTCACCACTAGGCATTACTCTATAAAGTCCCTGGAAGAGACAGCTTCCAGGGGCAGAACTTGGTTGGGTCCCCCTTCTGCCTCTCAGACAGGATCTTTCTTTCCCCCAATAAACATATTCTGCTCTTCCATTTGTTTCTAGAATTCATTTTTTGGTTTTAGAGGCACAAAATTGTCCCAGGTACCTCTAGGTTGGGAGTTTCATTTCCCCCATATCCATCAGACTACGAATAAACAGCTGCTACTTCTTTAAGAACATATGATCATTTTGAAAGATGAATTGGGAAATGATTGCTCATATTATGAAAGGCATTCTTTACAAGGTAAATCCTTTTCAATTTTTTTTTTTATTTTGACCTAATTATACATTCATCAACAGCTGTAAGAAATAAGAAAGATGTCATGTAGCTCTGCCCAAAACCCCATACTTTTACTGTTTTCCCCAAAGGCAGCTTCTTGAAAAACCATGACACTGTGTGACAATCAGGATACTGGTAGTGATGTGGCCACAGCACACTCCTGCCCACAGACTCCTCTCCTACTGCTTCCTACTGCCACCCACTCCTGCTGCCTGCGCTGCCCCACCCAGGTCACCTTAACAGTTGCTGGAAGGTCTTTTATTGACATCAGCTCTTTTAAAAAATATTAGTACATCTTTGCACTACATGATTATATTGATTGTGAGGATTAAGCTTTAACTTTTAAGTTTAAACAAGAAATAGCAATAAATAGGAAAAAAAATCTTCCAATTGCTAAGAATGTCTTTAAAAACCTCAAAGTACAGTCAGGCTTGGTGGCACATGTCAATATGCTCAGCACTCGGGGGGCTGAGGTAGGAGGATCACTGGGAATCTGAGGCCAGCTGGGCTACAGAGAAAGACGCTATCTCAAAATACAAAGCACCTAAAAGCAGGGTCTGAGCCTGACCAGGTGAGTGGTCACATTCCCCAGCTGAGGCACACAGTGCTCAGAGGCCTTGCTTCTACAGGGCAGCGGCAACCCCTGCCCTGGTTGAAGCCAGCACCAGCAAAGGCCCTTCTGCAGCAGCAGCATTTTCCAGGGGTGCCTACGTGGTCCTCTGCACTACAGAGCTCGTAGTAACTCAGTTAAAGGCTAACTTTGGCATCACTGCTGTGAAGGAGCTCTGCAAAGGCAATCAAGTGCCTGACTGGCTGGCTCTAAGGCTCTGGGTAGGCCTGACGGAATTACCTGGAGGACTTGAAAACCAGGATGAAGGCTTTCTGAAGGAAGAAATTCTACCTGAAGAAAACAGCTTTAGACCATGCCTGTGCTTGCAGCCTGCTCAGGGGCTGCCCCTGCTAAACGCCAGCTCTGTAACTTCACCCTCTCAGAAAGGCCCCAACAAGGAAGCCAGTTCCTGCTGACGGGAGCACATGCACTCACCCAGGGTTCTGTTCTCCAGGGGCACCCTGACTGACGGGACACACACCAGAAGGGGTGTAGAAAGCAGACACCAAGGGCCAGTGAGATAGCTCAGTGGACCACGTGCCTGCTTAGGCAAGCACAGGGATCAGGCTTTGATGCCCACACCACATGCCTCGCCAGCCCCTGAGACCGGGCCTGATGGCACACACCTGTAATCCCAGCGCTGGGGAGGCTGAAAACAGGAGGATCACTACAAGTCCAAGCTGCATAGTGAGACCCTGTATCACATACCTTTTTTTTTTTTAAAAAAGAAAGCAGATATCAAAAGCTAGGCCAGGGGACAGCCAATTGCTGCACGAGCCCTCACCGTTCTTCCCTGGAGAAGACAGACACCACAAGTAACTGTGCTAAGCAAAAAAATTAACCTGGGCCAAATGCTGGGGTTTCTCAAAACCCACAGGCCTGGCCAGGGCACCAGCCCCCCTCATGCAGGAATCAGGCCCCAACCACCACAGGCTGCTCTTCTGTTCGTCTCTTCTTCAGTCCAGATACGTTAGCCAAAAACCCAAAGAGAAGCAATAAAAAATTCCAGTCGTTATATGACTTGTTTAATGGCCCATCTGAATGATTTGTGAGAAAATCTCACGAACCCACAGAACAGACACTGAGCGTTTTTTCCATCATTCTCTCTCCCAGAGTATTTAAAGACGTGGATTTTCCCATCTTTCAGGGAAATATTTCCTTATAAATAGTGAGGCATGCTGGGCATCTCATCTTTTTGATGGTGTGCAACACCCACTGTACGCTGGAATGTTTTCCTAGTAAATGATTAGCCATGGGACACAGGGCAAGACAGGGCTGGGCTTGAGCTGATGGGAACCTTCTCACCTTCCCAGGAGATCAGTGCTTCTTCCATGCATAGAACTGGGGCCTTATTTAGAACAAAAGGGTCTATTTTAGTCTTTCTTTTAGACCATAGCCATGGTGAGTAGAGAATTGAGGATGGTTAGGTAATAGTTCAATGGATTAGTAATAGTTCCACACATGCAATAATAGCAGGAGGTCTGTGTGTGTGTGAGAGAGAGGGGTCTTGCCTGTAGCTCTGTGCCACCACCCCCAGCCTAACTGCAGCAGATTTCTACAAGAGAAATAAACCTCCTAAATAACGGTGCTTTCATCTTATTATATATATATATCACTATGCAGTTCAGAATGGCCTTGAACTCACTTTGTAGCCCAAGTTGACCTTGAACTTACAGCAACCCTCCTGCCTCAGCCTCCTAATTGCATAGTCAATAATCATATAAGGAAAGGCCTATCAAAATTATAAAACTGAAAAAAAAAGAAAAAAAATTATAAAACTGCACTGTTCACTGGATTTCGAAGGAAAGCTGAAAATCATCTATTTAAAAATCTAATATATTCATCTCTTCTGTGAATTTTATGTAAATAATAAACTAGGAAAAAAGACCATAAAACTAAACAAAAAAAGGGGGAGCTACAAAGGCAGGACCATTCTGTGTTTCTATAAACAGTATAGTTAGGATAAATATGCAGTACTTTCGTGTAGTTCTGTGAGAGGAAAGATTTGCACTAATAGTGTTTGGACAGGATATCCTGTCTGCTTCTTGTACTATGGATAAACACTAGGAAGATAACAATGTAAAAAGTATTAATTATTAAAACT
>PVKA01003902.1:89012-104925 GCA_004027165.1 Ctenomys sociabilis
AAAAAAAAAAAAAAAAAAAAAAAGATAAGTATACAGCTATATTCTCTTAATTCATTGATTAGAGGCATCTGCTCTAACAGTGTAAATAGAATATCATGTATACAACTTATACAACAAAAAAACACTATGAAAACAATATGCAATGTATTAATTATTGAATCTGTCCTACTAATTTGACTTGAAACTGTCTCATTGCTATTCGTTCTTCAATAAAATAAATTTTTAAAAAGACTATAAAAGTATTTCAAGGTTTTTTTCACTGTCCTAAAAATCAAAGAAATCCTGGCATTTTACTGTTTCTGTCCTCAGAAACCTGAAGCACTTCACTGTCATGACAGAGAAAAAAGATGTCATTACAAGACTTTTTTTGTTTGTTTTGCTTTTTGTTTTTCTCGGAAATGGGGATTGAACTCAGGCCCTTGAGCTTGCCAGGGAAGTGCTTATTCCACTGAACCATATCCCTGGCCCTCGTTAGAACACTTTTAAAACCAATCATTATCTAATGTAAAGTCCTTTACAGTTTCTTCCATGCCCATTATCTATCTTTCCTCTTTCCCCTAATCTCTCTCAAAATGTATAAGAAGTGAAAGGAAAAGGGATTTTTTTTTCTACTTTTATGAAAAAAAAGTCACAACCTAAATATGCATTGAAAGACATCTGATTAAATAAACCCTAGTACATCCATGCTATGGAACGGCACAGCTATTCACAGACCTTAGCAGCTCTGTGTAAGTTGCTGGGAAGTTACCCAGTGGATCTGGTGCCTGCCTGCAATGCCAGCACCATGGCAGGCCTCGGCAGAAAGACCCACGCAGAAGGCTGGCCTGGGAAGTGGCAGAACCTTGTGTCAAGCAAAAGCCAAAGGGGGGGGTGTGATTCGGTGGCAGACTACTTGTGCAAGCACGTACGATGCCCTGGGTTTGACCCCCCCAATATCCAAATCGACCAGAAGAGCGCCCTCATCCCAAATCTTCTCTTTTAGCTATATTGGGGATCAAACTTGGGGTACTCTACCAATCATCTACGTCTCACTCTGCTGTCACAGCAGCGTGGAGCTAGCAAGCCTGCTCAGTCCTCCCAGGAGCTGGGCCGCAGGCGTGCACCCCCGTGCTCAGCACATACCGCATCCTCGAGGAAAAACTGTGGACTGCTACACACAGTGTGATCTCATCTGTTTTCACTGCAGGTGCAGAGAAAAGTTCTAGGAACAGTTAACAATAGAATTCTCATTGAAGTTTATAATTTTTAAAATGTCCATCTTGTGTGATTATTTCAGAAAGAAAAGGAAGAAAGCAGACTTCTAGCTGCACACACCGCATTACTGTGCTAACCCTAACAAGAGAATGCTTCTATTTTGTGTTTTGAGACAGGGCCTCCTGTGCAGCCCAGGCTGGCTTCAAACTCAGAAGATCCTCCTGCCTCAGCCACCTGAGTGTTGGGATTACAGGTGTGGCTTGTTTTTTGGTTTTATAAAAACAATGTGCATAGAATCCTGTCAGACCAGGGCACGTCTAAAATCCACTAACCCTCTGGCCTGCTCCTGCCACCGGGCTGCAGTGGCCACCGCGGGCAGTCCTCCCACCCCACCCTGGTAGCACGTATGGCTCTGCACACCTCAGGCCCTCGCCTCTGCCCTGGAGTTTCTCTGGAAACCGACTGCAATGCTGCTCATGCCAACTCTTCCCCATGACCCATGCCGCCAGTCTGAGGGCACCGCATACAGCTCCGGGCAGGCGGAATACCTGCTGCCTGCAGCCGGAGCCTGCTCCCGCCTCCTCCTCACCTTGCCCGCCTTTCCTTAAGCTCCTGCTCCTGGGACAGAAGCCCATCTCTGCATCCCTACATGCAAGCCTTTCACCTGGCTAACGGGAGAGCTAAGTTGTCAGAGAAATGGAAAAATTTGCTACCAACCCGTTTTCAGCTCCACACATTCCATGCTGTTCCACTCGTATGGATGTAGTGTCGTGACACACTTGCATCTCAACATGGTGTGGTTCCTGCACCAGAACCACTGCCAGCTGTTGCTTCTATAACAGGGTGGTGAGGTCTCACTCAAAAGCTCAAAGACCCAGAGCCCCAGGCCCACATGGCTGAGCCCTGAGTTTAAGCTCCCTGGACTGGATGATAAATGCCTGAGCCACCCCTGCCTCATCCTTCCCAGGAGAAAGAAATAGCATAACTCAAAGTGAAAAGAATAATTTTGGCCAAGAGTTAAAATACCCAGGATTTTCAAATTTTATATTAAAGAAAAATCCCATCATGCAAATACATCTGCTAAAGGCCTCAGAGCCGTGGAGGAGGCCGGGAAGATGCGAGACTCGTACACCTGATTAAAGTACGACGAGCGGCTTTGCACTGCACACTAATCAAGCGGCACCGTGGTCACAGCTCACAGGTCCAAGATGCCCGAATCCATGCTCTGCCGCTGTTCCCAGTTTATCGTCTAAGTGAAAACTCTTGCTCGCCCATCGCTCCTCCTCATCTGTCCCACAAGATGTCAAACCCAACACAGCCAACCCCAACCAGGCCTGGCGCTCTGCGCTGAGCCTCTTTCTGACAAACGGCCCAGCCTATGTCTCCTCAAGCTGGGCCACAAGCGCAAGGCGCCATGCTGACCCCATGCCATCTTCCCCACCAACTGCTCGGTCCAGTCCTTGCCACTTCCTCCTGAGGCGTCAGAGGCCTCTTCGAAGTCACCACCGCATCAACGCACATTAATCACCCCAAGGACCAATCTGATGCTGAAAGCTTCCCCATTACTTCATCACATGTAAGGGCACTCCAACCCTTCGGTATGACTTACAGTAATGCCTAACAGGACAAGATCTCTTTCTGGTTATGTCTCTTCCATCTTGGCTCTTTCTGGGCAGGGACGCACTTCTTACAATTCGCCAGCTCGTTGTCCTCTCTATCGCGAGCGTGGCTCTCCCCCTGGTCTTCCTCAGAGCCCCAACTCAAGGCCCATGCCAGCCCCCCGCAGGCTCCTGCACCCCACCGGTGCCCGCCAGGCTGGGTTCCTCTGAGCCTGCACGAGCTGCATGGAAGCAGGCATTGTCCTGTGTCACCACACTTGCTGTTGCCATGTCTTGTGCAACCCTCTGTGCGGCTCCCGCAGACAGCGTTCTCTCTTCCCCTCGGAAGACTAGCACAGCATCTGTGTGTGCAGGCAGCACCTGCTGAAGAACTAACTCAAACTAATCGTAGGAAAATGGCCAAGGGGAGTGAAGATTCAGGGGAAATGATACTACTCTAGCAAGATCTTCTCATAGGAAGAGATTATTTTTTCTTCCTGGGACACAATGCAATAAATGAAGCCAGTCAGTGACTGCCAATGGATTTTAAAACTCTAACAACTGTTTCCTAAAGAATGACCAATTCGTGTTACTTAATCTAAGGCCTTGTACATACAAGACATTCATTTCCTATTTAATTGTACTGATTTTATTATTTTAATTTCTATTGGCATAAAATTCCAGAAAAATTACAATAGAGCTTGTCTGCAGATGAACTAGTTTGTTTTTTTTAATTTAATTTTATTTTATTGAGAGACAAATATTTCATGAGACAGTTTCAAAGCTGATTAATAGGACAATTTCAATAATTAATACTTTTTACTTTGTTATCTTCCTAGTGGTTATCCATAGTACAAGAAGCAGACAGGATATCCTGTCCAAACACTATTAGTACAGATTTTTCTTCTCATAGAATAAGTGAAAGAAGCTGCATATCTATCCTAACTATTCTGTATATTCAAATATAAAATAGCCCTTCCTTTGTATCCTTTTTTGTTTAGTCCTGTCAGAGATGGGTATTCTATTGGCATTCAATTATTACAGGTGCTTGAATTCAGCAAAAACACTTCAGCAAAGTCCAGCAGTCTACAATAGTAGTGGGTTATCCACAGAAGTTGTTGACTAGAGCCTTTTATACCTCAACATATTAATATGGCTTTACAGATGAAGCTAGTTTGAAAAACAAGTAGAAATCAAGCCAGAGCTCCTTCCTGCCAGGTTTGTGACTATCTTTCAAGAATTTTTGTTGTTTTCCTAAACATACCACACCACTGGGCTTGGGAACCAAAATGCCAATATTCAAATATGAAGGGTTGTCACATAAAAAAGATGTGCATTTGCTCGATGAACGAATAAGTGAAAGAGGAAATGGTCAAGAGAACTCGATGTCCTTGAAACAGACCACCCTCTGGAGGGCTCTGCTCCTGGGGAGCGGCGCCCGACCTAGGCCTTCTGCGACGAGCATCTAGACCATCCCCACAGTTTCTGGCACAGGCCTGGGATGACCAAGGGGTCTCTGGGCAATGACTGCCACCATGAAACACAGTCCTGAGAGCTCAAATGAGGGTGCTAACCTGGGCTGAGCGGCACACATCTGTAACCCCACCCGCCGAGGCTGAGGCAGGAGCACCACAAATGCAAAGACAGCCTTGGCAAATTAGCCAAACCCTAACTCAACATAAGAAGATATGCCCTGGTCCAAGTCCCAGCCCCATGCAACAGTAATTAAAATGTGTGGCATGATGTGAGGGAGCAGCATGGGTGAGGAACAGCTTACATTCCGGTCTCAAGCAGGCCCAGATGTGGCTCTTCTGGCTGTACTCTAAAGTGCAGCTGCCTGCGTAGGCAAGTCATCTGCCCGTTGTGGTCTTCCACTCTAAGGACCTGTGACAGGGACACTATGCTTAAAAAACGGAAAAGAATGCCTGGCGGCACAGGGATTCTCCGACGCGATAATGCTCATATTATGGACGCCCTTCCTCCTGGACCTAGAAGTCAAAACTCATCTTGAACGGACCTGGATACCTCTCCACAGAAACAGCGCCTGGGGACCACTGGAATACTCAGCCAGGACGGCCGGGATTTGTATCACCTGAGTAACCCCGGCCAGCCTAGCCGGAGTTCTTCTGCACGGGAAGTCTGCCACCAGCTCACAGCTACGCAGAGCCGTGTGTCCGGTCCGTGTGTCCCGCTCACCTCCCACCTCCCACCTCCCGTAGCAGCTGCTCCCACTGAGAGTGGAAGCCAAGAAGGGGCGGGGCGGGTGGCCCAGGAAGGAAGCACACCCAGCTGCTGCCTGTGCCTTGTTTCCTCTGCGAAGAAATAGAAGGCTGCAGTTCCTGGGACTGAGAACCCAGAAGCACCCAGAACCGGCCAGAGAACTGAGGAGCGTCTCTGTACTCCCCGAGGAATGTCATCTCTGTGCCGAGCGCCGCTGCGGCAAATCTGCGGCAACCCTTGTTTCTGCACGGCAGATCTGTGATTGTCAGGAAGTTCGAATGATAATGAACACTGCTAGCCTGCAAAGCACACTAAACGGAGGGAAGCGGGCACAGAAGCGGGCACAGAATCGAGGGAGGCTTAAGGACTGAAGGACAGAGGAGAACAGTGACCAAATAGGCCAACGACCTGACAATTACAGAGATTGCTACTTTACAATCAGAATGGACTAGAGATCAATACGACCCTGTTTGGCACGGTCATGGATTCATTCAACAGCTGTTCTTACTGAGCACTCATTATATGCTAAGCACTGTGCAAAAGCGCTAGGGAGCCAGAACTTAGGGGCCTGAGTCAGGAGGATTGCTATGAATCCAAGGTCAGCTTGGGCTATGCAATGCATACAAAGCTAACCTAGACTATAGAGCAAGAACCTGTCTTAAAAGAAAGAAAAAAAGAGCATTAGGTGCAAATGCAAATACAAGGGGCATGGGACATGGTTCAGTGGAATAAGCACTTCCCTGGCAAGTGCAAAGGCCTGAGTTCAATCCCAGGTTCTGCCAAAAAAAGAAAAGTAAGATGCAAATGCATACAATAAGACTCACCCTACAGCCAAGAGAAGGCCAGGGGAAGATGGGCAAGCCAGACCGCATAGAGCAGGTCTCTCCCAACCTACGTCCACGGCTGACACACAGCTGACCAAGCATGTGGGTGTCTAGCTACTCTGTAGCGCCCTCTCTCAGAGGAGTAGAACATTTGCTAATAGTGGTTTCTGCTCCCAAACCTGTGACATCTGTCCTAGTGGTACAATTGTGTTCATTAGATGCTACGCCAGCTTCAGAGAATGAAGAGAAGCTGCTTGCAGGGACTCTAGGACGAGCTGTTTGCAAAGAGTCAGCAAAAGCAAATAGATAACACACTGAAATTGAATTTGGGCAGAAAGAGAACTCTGGAAGGCAAGAGAAAAGCAGATAGTTCCATGCTTGTATCACTCTGAAAATGATTTCTGTTACTTGTTCTGCTTGAAGAGAAACTCCAAAGTCAGATAACGGTGAAGGGAACGATGCACAGTTGAGGTGGTTCTGCACAGCCGCACAGGGTGCTGCTCGCTCTGAGACAGCATCTGGCTCCAACGTCAGCAGAACAGCGGCACCATTTTCCAGTGTCAGGGGCAATAAACCAATCTGGGCAAAGACTGATGGGTGCTAAGGCCAGCACCACCCCAGGGGACAGCGGCTCTGAAGGAGGAGGCAGGCTCGGCAGAGCCAGGGCCCGGGCCCAGATCAGCACCTCTGTGGCTTATTACCCATGTTTATTTTTGAAACATTAAAATTAGAAAATAACTGGGAGCAGTGGTGCATGCCTGAAATCCCAACACTCTGGAGGCTGGGGCAAGAGGATTTCTGTGAGTTCAAGGCCAGTCTTAAACTGCACAGCAAGATCCTGTCAGACAGACAGTGAATGTGAGCGAGAGTGCAAGCAGCAGAGGGCATTATTAGAGGAAATGAAAGGAGGCCTGATGACCTCTGCCTGGACCCTTATTAATGAAATGCTGACTACAAGGTGAAATTTTGGGGATAATTTAGAAAATCTGAATATAGAGTAATGAATGATTTTAGAATGCTGTATTTTTCTTCTTTCTTTCTTTTTGATACAGGGTCTTGCTACACAGCTCGGACTCATACCGATCCTCCTGTCTCAGCTGCCCCAGCACTGGGATTACAAGTGCATGCCACCATACCTGGTTTTGGTGGCCAGCATGTGTGCAGCACTGAGGATTGAACTCAGGACCTTACGCTTGCCATGCAGGCACTTATGTCATCAAGCTATCTCCCCAGCCAAGTGATGCTATATTTTTCTTAATGAAATTGGAATTATGAACCAAAAATGCTGAAAAAAAAGAAAGAAATTAGAATTATGTGGAAAAACATGCTGAAGCACTGCAGGGAGAAGTGTCATGATGTGTGCGACTTGGAATGGCTAGGAAAACAGGAATTATCAGCTCTAGGAGACAGCAGTAAGCACAGTCCTATATAGCATCAATATTTTGTATTTTGAACACATAGCTAACAGTTTGTCAAATGCCTGCAAATTTGTTTTTTTAACAATATTTAGATATATAATAATTTTTAATGATTCCACAGTTTAGCAAGCTTTGTGTTTAATGACCCAATAAAGGGTAAACAGGGTGAGGACCTCAGAGATGGGCTGACTTAGGAAGGACCCCATGTACACAGGGGGCCAATTTTCTTGGTGTGAACTCCCCTGCCAGCACCAACTCCCGTTAACAGAGTGTCACTCTTTGGACTGGGAAGAGACGAGTTGGCCATGCTCCTAGGAACCCAGGGACAGGAAAGAAGATGGCTCTCAAAGGAAGAAGCGAGGTCATCAGCTGATAAGACAAGATGGAGAAGAAAGAGGTCTAAACACAAAAGGTGCAGCAGTATCTTCTTGAAAGGATTGTTTCAAAGATTAAATAAATTATGCACAGGACATGAGCACAGTGCTTGGTGTGCAATGGCTAAGCTCCTCTTGTTATTATTTCTGAACCTATCTGTAATCTGAAAGGCCACTTCAGACTGCATGTGGCAGGTACGGCCATCCATCTCCATAAGTCACTTGTACTGGCCTTTGGGAAGGGCTGAATGGCCAAGCACTTGGGGACAGTGCTGGGGTAAGAAGTCTGCTTGATGGCAGCCTCTGGGACAACAGGGACATGCCGCTTGTTCAGAACATCAGTGAAATGTCATCTATCAGCTTGGGGCAGGAGTCTCTCACAAGAGGCCTGCTCCCCTTCCCAGGCCATGTGCAGGAGTCCATTCTTCCCTACCACACCTCATGGATGAATTCAGTGAGCCACTCTGAGGCACTGACAAACCCTCCCTGGGGTACGCCGCTGGCCAGATGAGAGTCACATTTTCATGGGTCTGTGCATTTGTCCTAGGAATACAAAATATGACACTAATCTTAAAAAATTCTAATCTGGCTTTCAAAAAATATGCCTTACTGGGAATTTATTTAGTCACAGGCAACTCTGTTCAGCCTGAAATTACTACGAAAACACACATGCATGCACAAGAAGAAGCAATTCTTACAGGAACCAATATTTTATCACAAAGTTACTAGAAAACCCATTTTTGTGAATCCTGTTTTGAAACTATCCATTAGAGCTCTGTTCCACAGAGGACTGAAGACCACAGAAGAAAGGAAACACTGACAATCACATTCATGTGGTGACCAATGCTAAACCCACCCCTCGGAATCAGAACTGCGTGTCCCTGCAGCAGAGGACAGCAGAGGACCTGGACCAAGTCGGGGGAGTCTGGGCCATGTGCTGATGTGGCACACCTCTCCCCTCCACCCTGACTCGCAGCCACTGGCGCGCCTCTCATCTGCTCCCTGCAAGCTGCCCAGCCTCAGAGGCCAGCCCTCAGCTTCCTGCCAGGTTGTGGAACAGATTAGGGGTCGGCAAAACTGGCTGGGGAAGTTAATTACAAGCACCCAGGACGCATGCGCAGAACAATTTCCAAGGTCTGGGGATGGACTTGTGAGAACTTGGGCAGCTTTTCCATGGAATGGTCTAGACCTGACACCAGCCTGAGACATGGGTGATGCAAAAAGCAGTCTGAAATTTTTTCCACTATGTTCCCTCTCATGTGGTGGCCTGCCCTCAGGATAAGAGTGTACTGTTTTCCACTTTTATGTGGCCCAAACTCACTACTACCCCCAGGAGACTCCAGCTCCCCAAAATCTCATTACATATTTGGCTTAGCCAGCAGGAGAGCAGGCAAGCACTTTCTTATTTTTTTGGTGGCTCAGGCTGCCTGAAGGACAGGTCTGGTAAGGTAGACGGAATGGGTGGATCAAACCGTGGTATCCTGCTCTTGACTGCGTTTGCATGAGCAGGCACTCAAACAAATGAGGTAAGGGCAGGCCCCCACTTTCTTTCTTTGTTTCTCTCTAATGTGCCATGATGGCCTTTTTTTTCTTCCTCTCCTTCTTCTGTTTCTCCTTTCCTTAGCTCCTACCCTAGGCTGGGAACTCAGGAGACTCCTCTCATAGCCCTGGCGCGTGTGTCCCACTTTTCCCACTGTGTGGGAGGAGGGAAGGGAGCACATGGCCTTGTTTCCAGCGGGGAAGAGGAGCACAGGCCTACTTTAGGTGTATTGTAACCCTCGCAGAACAGATTGTGCAGGTGCCACATGTGCACCCTGGAGTTCTCTACACCTTTTGACCTCATGTTTCTGTTTCTGTGATGCTTTGATGAGTTTTCTCATTCTTCTGAGGCAAAACAGCCATCAGCAGTAAGTTGGCGGCATGCAAAGTCCTACCCGCGATCTCCCCTACCCAGCCATTCCTTTCTCAGGGTGTTATCCTGGTTGGTCGCCATCTTGTCTCCTCACATGGCTGGCCTCCCATTTAGATCAGCCCTATGAGGCCTACCATGTCTGATTTCAAGTGACCTCATGGTCACCAGAAAATGTCACCTTTGTGGATGGAAGCTAAGCTTTTGATTTTGGAGAACATGTGGGCTTCCTCCGGGTCTTCTTTTTTTAAATGTATTTTAGCACAGAGTCTACAGTGTCTCACTACATAGATCGAGTAACTTGCAGTGATCCTCCAGTTCTTAGCCCCCAAGCTCTGGGATTACAGGCCTGTACCCAGTCTTCTCCATCTCTTCTTTTGAACTAAGCTAAACTACTTATTTCTTGTAACACAATGCAGGTAATTTAAGAATAACTTCCTGATAGTCTAATCAGAGCAAAGGAAAGGCCAAGCAGAATTTAAGTGACTGTGAGTCAAAGGTAGAGCCATCTTCATTTTAGGGTTTTTAAAGGTCTGTTGCTTTAAAAAAGAGCTTTCTCCTACTACTGGGTAAACCAAAGAGATAATGTTTCTTAGTGGCTCCATCAAATGTCTCAAAAGCCTAAGGAAGTCAGGAGATACAGCTCTTCAAGTGGCTCTACCCTGCAGGAGTCCCAGGGGAGGCATTCCACTACCAGTGTGAAAAGAGCCTGGGAAGCCACAGGGCCACCCCCACAGATTCCATGAGGCTGTACCCTTCATCAATGGGAAAAGTTTCACCCCACCAATTTAAAAAGAACAGCTTATCTATTCTTGCAATGATGTTTGGGTCCAACATGAGCTAGGAAGTATGAGAGATGGCTATGGGATGACAACTTACATTACAAGACTTTTTCAGTTAAATCATTTCTGCTTACAACATAGAAGGTGAGGTGAAATCCTCTATGTTCAGGCTTTTGTGACCCTTTATCTTAGGCAAAGCGCAGCAACTACAGTATTTAGTGTGGTCCCCAAGAAAGAGAAAATAGCTTTGATGATCCTTGTCCTCAGACCCTCATCTTTCTCTCGGGGGCACACTGGTCTCTCCCATCTGTTTAATGAAGAAATTTTATGTGGGACCCAAGACACCTTATGATCCAATTGCTGGATGTAGCCTTTTCTGGGTTTGACAACTGGGTCTGGAGAAAGGAAAGCTTGGATTACAGCTGTTGCAACTGACAATGCTTTCAACTCATCCAGGCCATATAAGGGAAAACCCAAGGATGACTGAGGGCAGAAGCTCTGGACACTGGGTGCGTGGCTACACCAAACAGCTGCCTGGGCCCTGCTCCGAGTATGAAGAGGCCCTTGTGTCTGACTCATGGCCCTGAAGGGTGGACTACCCCTGCTCCCAGAGCAGAGCATGGCCAGCCACGGCCCTTGCTTCCTGCTCTGAAGCATCCCAAGGGGACCTGCAATGCCATACCCATGGACATCACCACTTCCTGTAGGAGCTACAGAAGTAATTCAGTCACTTCCTTCTTATTTAACTTATTTCTCTGAAAAACCCTCTTCTAGACCTACAACCATACTGGGCTCCAGAAGACCCCTAAATGGGATTATTTACTCTTGTTCTGACTGTCACTTAGAAGGCCAAACGTTTACCCATGAGCTCTAATTGTCCCAGAGTGTCCTACTCCCTTACTAGGAAGAGATTTATTATAAAAACTGTCTGGGGGCAATTCTCAAGTTCCAACAAGGGCCAGAACAGATTTGACCTGCTGGCACTATGCTGGCCTTCCTGACATAAGCAGCCAACAGGTGGATAATGCCGCCTGGCATAATGAAACTTGACTTATGAAAACCTTCTTCCTCTCCATATCAGAAAAGAGGAAAGCGCTTTGGGCATCTTGATCCAAAGCCTAGGACAAAAACTGTACCAAATGCCATACTTTTCAAAAACTTAGATGGGGCAGTTACTGAATGGCCACCCTGCCCAACAGTAGTAGAAGCTACACCTATGCTAACAGAAGAAGCTGCAAAACTAACTTTAGGAGGGCCGGGGAGATGGCTCAGTAGAGTAAGCACTTCCCTGGCAAGTGCAAGGGCCTGAGTTCAATCCCCAGTTCTGCCCCCCAAAAAACTAACTTTAGGATACAAACTAGAAGTCCTGAATCAGAGTGATTCTTGAGGTGAAAGGTTATAGGGGAACTGCTTGTCAAATGTCAGGCCATCCCCTCAGCCACTCTTGAGATTATTAAAAACTTGCTCTACTCCTAACACTGATGTCTAAGGGCCCAGAAGAAAGCCATCCGCCAGAACAGGTTCTTTCTACGAAAGCAGGTAAAACATCAGTGACTTGTCCCTCCAAGACCCTGAGGAGGTTGGTTCACTGATGAAAGTAGCTTTAAGACAGACTTCAAATGTGGGTATACACTTGCCAGTTTGCAACAGGCACTGAAGCAAAACCTCTCTCCTAGGGCAGTGATGGTGAACTGTTTACGGACCACACTGCAACCCCAAACCCACTTGTTTACCCTAAAGTACAAGGTACCAACACAACAATTACTTTTTTTTTTTTTTTTTTCCGGAACTGGGGATTGAACTCAGGCCCTTGTGCTTGCCAGGGAAGTGCTTATTTCACTGAGCCATCTCCCCATCCCCCAACACCCCCAACACTGCAAAGGCTGACATTTTAGTTTAGAGAAAGCAACTCTACATTAACATCTAAGAAAGAAAGAAAGACAGAAAGAGAGAGAGGGAGGGAGGGAAAGAGAGAGAGAGAGAGAAAAGAAAAGAGAAAATGAAAGAAAAGCAACACACAGTAACATGCATACCAAAGGCCCACCACCACTGTCCTGGGGACAACTGCTCAAAAGGAGAGACAATAGGGCACTTGGGCACTGATATTAGGAAAAGGTGAAAAGTTAAATATCTGTGCACACTCCAATCATACTTTTCTGGCGCAGCTTGTCCATGTCACAATCTGGAAAGCAAGGGTTTGAGGAGTAGAAAGCGCTCATCTACAGAATACCAGCAGGAGATTCTACCACTCTTGGAGGTAGCTTATCTTCCTAAGCAGGTCACTGCATTTAGTACAAGGGATCCCAAAGAGACATCTCTAAAGTCTCCTGGAACTTGGTGGTACTGGTACACCCAGTACTCAAGAGGCTGAGGCAGGAGGATTGCCCCAAATCCAGCCTGAACAATATAACAAGACCCTGTTTCAAAAAAACGAAAACAAAAATAAGTCCCCTTGGGATATCAAAAGGCTGATGGGGGGCAAGAAGGGAAGCCCTTAAGACCTTAGCCTTGGGCCAGCCAGATAGCTCAGCAGATTAAAGCATCTGTTTAGGCAGACACAGGCACTGGGGTTCGATCCCCAGTGTGCTGTACCAGCCCTGCTCCTGAGATGTTGATTGAAACTGGGCATGGTAGTGTGCACCTGTAATCCTAGTGTTTGGGAGGCTGAAAACAGGAGGATCACTACATATCCAATCTGTGTAGTGAGACCCTGTACTAAATACATAAAAAATTAAAAAGAATTAAAAAAAAAAAAAAAAAAAAGACCTTAGCCATACTCCCAGTTCTGGAGGACCTATTCTGGTCCTTCCTCAAGGAATATAGTGACATGCTCTAAAAATCCTACATGGCCGGGCGTGGTGGTGCATGCCTGTAATCCCAGCACTCGGGAGGCTGAGGCAGGAGGATTATTGTGAGTTCAAGACCAGCATGAGCTACAAAGTGAGCTTAAGGCCAGCCTGAACTGCATAGTGAGACCCTGTCTCAAAAAGACAAAAAAAAAAAAAAAAAATCCTACATGGGAAATGGTCACTAGGACTTTCACAAGACTAAGAAAAAAGCTATTCCCGAGAGCCTTGGAAGACCTGAGACTCCCTTCGAAAGTCAGACTCCAGTAGTGCCCTGGCTGCAGACCCAGAGTCGCAGGTGACCCTAGTTCACGACAGCTTACAGCCACCTATATCACCAGCCCTGTTATTAATTAGATCCATTATGCTGGTAACCATGTTAAAATACTGGCTCTCGGTCTCTGGATAACTGATCAAACATCCCTCTTTGTTGTACTTATCCTCCACAAGAAGCACAGAAATTTAACCTGCTTCTCAGGTGTTGGCGCTATATCCCCAACATAACAGTACAGTGACTTTTTCTGTCATTAAACTGGCAGCTCACTGGTTACTAACTCTTTTCCTTGTCCTACAATAGGCTCTTTTCTTTAACCCAGCCAGACAGCCTCAACACTCCAAGGTCGCTAGAGAGCGTCTGTGCCCGAGAAGGTCGGGCGGCAGCAATTCCAGCCAGAAGTTGCTGTGGAAGACAGAGACCCCAGCTCCCTCAGCACCCCATCAAGAATGATAGGGTGTGTGTCTCTCGGGGGAAAGGAGGTCCGGCCTCAAGTCTCCTGGATCTGTCTTAGCTAATTTTCTTGCTGCTGAGACAAAATGCCCAACACCAACTTAAAAAGAGGAAAGGTTTGTTTTGGCTGGCAATTTGTAGAGGTTTCAGTCTGTGGTCAGCTGGGCTCCGAGGCAGGGCGGCATCACAGAAGACAACGGGTTCCAGGTGGGAAGAGGCACTACACTGTAAGAGAGGACAGCAGCTTCTTTCTGTCCTTCGTGCTCTACGAGGCTACCCAGTTTAGGGCGGTGCTGAATCAGTCAGTGGACTCATTAGTAAGCACACAGCCTTAATCCTAGCAACACACAGTCTAGATCCAGGTGCCTCTGAAAAGCCCCACCTATGACCACAGGAGGCTTTGGGGCACATCTCGATTTGGTATGGCAGAGCTGGCTGGGGAAGCAGCTGTCACCGGTTCATCAGGAAATCCCAGGAACTGTATGCGGAACGGTTCTCAGAGTCCTGTGTGGACTTCTGGTGAGAGAATGCAGGGTTTCCACAGGACGGGGTAGGCCCGAGGTCAGCTGAGGGAGTGCAGGGCAGAGCAAAGTCAGGCTGCTCTGAGATTCGCCCTGCACTGGCTCTGGCAGTATGGCCGCCCTCACGCTGCAGAACCTATTTCTTTTTTTTCTGACCGTTAATAAAACTTTGCTCCTGTCTGTGTTTGTCTCTACTCAGGACAGAAAGCAAACCACCTCTGGGAGCCTCCTGTATCCCCAAACCCGGTAAAAGACTGGTGGGTTCCTGCCCAAGGGAGAGAGTCTGACAGGGCTCGCACTCCTCCCGCCCCGCCTGAGGTCCCAACGCTTGTCTCCTGCATTCTGGGACGGCCCAGACTCTGCCCCTGCTGCCCACGCAGGAGGACTGAGATGGCCTTGGGGCTGCCTTCACACTACCTTCCCTCCTATACCAGCCATCATCTAATACAGTGTCTGAAAATCTCTGCCCAATACCCAGTCTGTCATCGTCTGGTTGCCTAATCAGAGTACCCTGCATTGCACCTGGTCAGTCCAGCTACTTCTCACCACAGAAGAGGTCACTACAAGGAGAAGCATGTATTTTCATCCGTCTTTTGTTAGCTGAGGAAACCCAGGGCATCAAGTGCTCACCGGGCCACACCCAGCCCACATCCATTTCTTTACCCTTTCTTTTGCCAGCTTTAAACAGAAAAAGTGATATAGTCTGACTAGATGGCAAACTACATTGGCCCCTAGCACCATCGCAGACAGCCAGCAGCCAATGAATGGAAAGGCCAGACTAAGAAGCTGTAGGACCTGGGGCAGCAGCTGGCAGCCAGGTCTCGGCTGGGGGCAGAGGCTGACGCCAGCCCGGCAAGATGCCAGGCAGGAAATGAGGGGCTCGCCACGCTGCTCCTGCTTCCTTCTCTCCACTGCCCTGAGGCTTGCTGCCTGAGGTTGGCATGGCCAAGCAGGTGGGCTACAGGGCCTTAAATGCAGATACACAGAGCTTCAAAGTGCCTAGCTGCACTTCCCTTTCCCTACATAAGCGACAACTACCAGAGAAGCCATATAGAGGAACAAACTGGAGTCCAGGGATTTGGCTACAGATATGATAGCTTGTGCCCCAGAGGAAAATGAGCTTAGGAAGAATCTAGACTTATCCTTGGGACAAAACTGCCAGAGAAAAAACCAAATCACCAGATTAGTCCAAAGCAAACTAATGGATCAGTATAGGAAAGGATAAAGCAAGATGGGAAATACCTTCAACAGTATGAGAGCAAATGGGAGAAGCTAGGCCGTGGTGTGGAAATCGCACACACCGCAGCAGCGAGCCAGTGTCTGAGCTGAACACCACAGACCAGCTTGGGGGCTCCTCAAAGACACGTAAGGTGAGGAAACAGTAGTGACACAAGGATAACAGGAAGGGGCACCAGCAATGGTGCTTGTATTTAGATGCCTGATGCCTGGATTTTAGCTGCAGGATGTGTGTGTGTGTGTGTGTGTGTGTGTGTGTGTGTG